>PVJX010029661.1:0-22724 GCA_004027295.1 Dolichotis patagonum | reverse complement strand
AGTGGAGTGGAAGAGAAAAATAGACTATCAATGGCAGAAAAATAGAATAGCAGAAATGAGGCATAGAAGATTGGTTATAATCTCTAGTATAGAGGGCCTCAAAATACTAACAGAGAGAAACACAGGCAGAGTAGATCAGGAGATAGGGTCCATTGAGATGCTCTACATAGGGAGACAGTGGGACCCAAAACAAGCAGTGTACCCCATGGGAGTGAAAGGGGAGGAATTGTCTAAAAAAGGGAGGCAGGGGATATTTTTAATGGGGTAACAAGATTTAAAATTTACATTATTCTCAACACTCTGCTTGGATGGATTACGTGCTGTTCCAGTTTGTCTACCTACACTAGACTTGAGGACACAGTCAGCTATCCCAAAAATAAGAGGACATATTAAGGTAATCATCCCTAATTTTCCTATCAACTTAATCTGAAGCCCTTTATAACTTATACTGTCTTATTATGACTGATCTTATTTAAATCTGGTTTGTTAGATTGCTACTTTGTATTGACTGATTTTATTTAAATCTGTTATGATGGATAGCATCAAGTCTAAGTGTATAGGCAACTACACTGAAGATGACAAGATTCACTAAGATACCCACTCTGGTTTGATTATTACTTGCTTTTGAAGTCTTATAATGTCTCCAATGCTTCGTTTTTATTAATGTCGTTATACACTGCTGAGACACCATGGTAACCATTGTAGATCACCTTGTATTGCGGTTTTATGTGACTTTTCTGCCTCATGCTTTTCTAGGAATTGTTTTGTTTTATCTTGCTTTGTTTTGTTTTTCCTGCTAATACAGAAATGCTAGATATACATGTAGAGATGCATGCATGTGTAGAGCTTATAAACAGTTTACGAGAACCAACTATATAACACATGTTGAAATGAACAACTACTTTGAAGAAAAAAAGACACTACAATACCCAGTGCTGATTCCATGATGTCATGACGTGAAGTCCAGCAAAACTATCACTTTTTGTTCAAAGTGATCTTAGCTTGCTTTGCCTTGTTTAAGTTCAACACACATTATGCTATTGACAGCTGTTTTGAGGAGAATGAGAGACACTATGACAGCCATTCTTGGCTTCCCTAATGTCTGGTCTTGAACACCTGAAATGCCCTCCTCGTCCTGCTCAGATCAATTCCATACTAGGTTGTTTCATGTGAATTCCCTGTATGTGACAATATGGACAACTATTTGGAAGAAAATAAGAGTCAATATGATAGAGAGTGAATATCTCCGATTGTCTAGTTTTGAAATTTATGTCTCTTACATTGCTTTCTTGTGATCTGCTTTGCTCTGCTTTGTTGTGTTTAATTTTACCCTTTTGATATAATTGCTTGTATGTTTGAGTGGGTAAGATGGATGACCATATTGCTGTTTTTGTCAGATCGTGGAGCAGATCTGTTAACAGTCTCACTGTTTGAATGTCTACTTTACATGTTTTAACTTTGTAATTTGAACAACTATTTCCAAGAAGTCAGTATGTAATTTGTCAAGTAATAATTTCTTAGGTTTTTTTGTTGTTGTTGTTTTCCTTTTTTCCTTGGAATACTGTATTGTTCCTACCCTTTATTCTGTTTTTTTTTTCTCTTTAAATAAAATTATTTTTTAAAAAAAGGTTCTCTCCACAACAATAAAATGATTGAAGTAGAAGCTGAGAGCATGAAAATTTCCCAAAGGTGCAGAGACAAAAAAAAAAAGTTTCCCCAATATGGCTCACACGGAAACCATCTCAACCTCAATGTTCATGATGCACAAAGCATGGAGATATTACTCATGAAGACAGTGCAACCCAAGTTATCTTAAATTCTGCTCACATGAAGGCTGCTTTAAAAATAAACAGTTCAAAAACAACAGGGTCTATGTGGAAGAGCTTCAACATGGAGATGGTTCTCCCCAAACATACCACACTTTCACAGTTTTGCCTTTTGAAGACTCTCATTTAGGCTCTATTCATAGCATGCTTAATTTTCTGATGTTTTCAGGAGTATAAGGCAACATTGTGATCATGTCTACATGGAGTTCTTCCAGCTAACCTCTCAAACATAAAAGCATCTATTTATTTATTTCAAATTTATTTATGTATTTATAAGACATTTTCTGCTTATTATGCACATAATATGGGCAATTCTACATTGGGCTTAATATAATAAAATGTCTTCTGTACGTTTATACAGATTTTGAGTTTGTTTTATTTTTTTGCTAAATTTGTGTCATATGAAAACTTTTTACATGTGTTCATTCTTAAAAGATACTCCAAACCTCAATGTCAATCTTATGAAGTATGGAAGATAGAATCCATTTATCCATCAATGTCAAATGGAAAATAAAAACTAAAGGGGTTACCCTTTGGGGTTTGGATGACAGTTCCAACTGAACAGTGTTCATGGAGTCTGTGTGAGACTCTGAGTTTGATCCATATCACTTTAAAATCCAAAAACATAATATCATATCTCACTAATTTTTATACATAAAAATCCAAAAGAAATAATTGTGGCTTATATCAGCTATATGAACTGCTACAGTGAAATGAAGGGAAATCCAGTAAAACTTTCTCAGGAATATTCAGGTGTTGAAGTACGTTAACACATAAAAATGAAAATATTAAACATCTAAATGTCCACTCAAATGCATGACCTTGCACTGCAAAAAAAGGAAGTTACTGGAAAGTTTTGTGTGACCATCGAAATCTCAGCAGTAGAGATGCTCCTATAGAAAGAGTTTGGAGAAAGAGAACAAGTTTAATGTGTGCTGGGTTCATTAAGCTTTAAAGGGAGCAAGAGACGGGCACAAAGAAAACAAGAATAAAAGAGTCTCACAGTAGAAAGATAACCAGAAGGAATGGTGATAAAAGTGTATTTAAGGAAATAAGTCTGTTTAGGGAAGTAATTTTGAGACAGCTAAGGCATGAGTTGAAACTGTCCATTACATTCTCTCCCTCCACCTAACACCCCATTCACAAGGACTTCCTTTGTGTTTCTGTGAACCCTTGTTTAGTGCTTTCTATGGCCTGATGGTACTAACAGGAGACAGTACCAGGAGCACTCTCCTCTCCTGAAAATAGTGAAATGACTGGTGTAGAACATGATTAAGATGAAGAAGTCAACTGGAGATCATGAAAGAGGACAGAGATGGTTAAAGTGTCTGCCAGAATCATGGAAGAGTCTTAGGAAATGGTTCACATAAAATGAGCTACTTTTTCTGTCAGATCACAAGATCTGAAATCTGCATGCTGAATCCTTAGGATTCCCTCCATGAAAATGAAATGACTGAAGTGGAAGCTGAGAGTACAGAGATCTCCCAAAGATGTAGAGACAAGAAAAGTGCCCCCAATGTGGCTGACAATGAAAGCATCTCACTCTTAACACTCATGATGCACAAAGCACAAGAGATACTATTAATGAAAACAGTTCAACCCAAGTTATCTTAAATTCTTCTCAGATGCAGGCTGTTTTAACAATAAAAAGTCCAAAAGCAACTGGGTCTGACTATGTGGAAGAGCCTTTCTAAGACACAAATTAATCATGTGCATATTTGAAGGTCTCATTCCTAAAGGGACAAAAATGTTGTGAATTATTTTATCTTAATTAACTGTAAAGAGGATATAATAGATCAATTCTCTCTCTCTCCTTGCAGTCTGTGTATTCCACAGTGTTTAGGTATATTTATAACTTGGGCCTCTTCCTAAAGATTAGGGTCCACAATGATCTGGGTGTGGTGTTGCACCGCTATAATCCCAGACTGAGGCAAACAGGATTGCTGCGAGTTCCAAGCCAGCCTGCACTACACAGTGAGTTGAAGGTCATCCTGAACACTAGTAAGACACTGTCCCAGAAACCAAAAATCAAATACAAAATACAAAAGAAAAAAATTAGAGCCAACAAAACACATGTACTTGAATAAGCAGCTAGAGTTCTTCACCATTAATGGGATAAGGAGCCATCCTATTTCAGCATGTCAGTGTTCATCATAATGTAAGTGACAACAGAGTCTGTAATAAATCAAACAGAAAGAAGTGAAAAAAATCTTATTGCTTAGGCTGGGTATGCTGGTGTACTCCTGTAATCCCAGCACTCAGGAGGTTGAGGCAGGGGCATTGCCTCAAGTTTAAGGCCAGAATGGGCTACATAGTGAGTGCAAGGCCAGCTTGGAATTTGTACATAGACCTTGTCACAAAAAGACCAAAAAAAAAAAAAAAAAGCTCATTTCTTTTCTTAGAATACTTAAAGAGCCTACCAAAAGGGCAATCGTGGTCCCTATTTGCTATGATTCCTTACAAAATCTGTATCTATTTCTCATTATCAACCTTTTGTCACTTTTTCTCTGGTTTTCTCATAGAGTAAGAGCCATGCAATATTTTGATGTCTTTGATTTTCTCACCCAGTGCATTAGTTTTCATCTCAATTTGGTTAATTTCTGCTCCAATCTTTATGACTGTCCACAGTGTACTTAGTTTAGTTTGGACTCTTGTTCTGTTATAACCTGTGATGGTACATTATTAGTTTATTTCAGTATAATTAATTTGTTTTTAATAGGAGAAATTGCATTATTAAATTTTCCTTTTCCTAGGTTCTGATATTGCACAGGTGTTATAATTTCATTCCAGGTAATATTTATTTTCTTGATTTCTTCAGTGATGTACTGAGTTCTCCAGATTGTGTATTTCAATTATAGGTGTATGGAGGCTTCTTTTGCCATTGATTTCTGGTTTTAGTGAGCTATCATCTGATAGCATCATGGAGTGATTTTAAATGCTTTGCACTGAATAAAGCTTTATGGCTTACTATGTGGTCTATTTTGAAGAAAGTTCCACTGAACCCCTGAGAAGATTGTGTGTTCTACTCTTATTGCATGGAATACTCTGTAGTGTTAAATTCTGTTCATTCAAAGCTCTGGTTCACCACTGAAATTTTTATGATTTATTTTATTCAGTTGATTTGTATATTTATAATAGTGACATATTGAAGAACCTCACAATGATATTGTTGATCTGCTTTCTTATGATCAGGAGTGCTTGTTCCATGAAATTCAGTACAAAGATATTGGGTACATATATGTTTACCACTGTTACTTCTTCTAACTTAGTATTCCCACTAACCAATATGCAATGTCTTTTTTTTCTCCTTTGTTCAGTCACTGAGAATAAAATTTTTAAACCTACATTCTTTTGGAGTTATGGTGCATGGAAAGTTGTTTCCCAAGCCTTTTTTATTCTATGAATTTCTTTCTCAACTAAATGAGTATCTTAAATACAATTGCCTTGTGGTTTTTGATACAGTCTACCAATTGAAGTCTTCCAATTGAAGACCTGAGATAATCTTTAAAATATTCATCACTGAAAGCTACTCAGTTATTCCAGTGATACCATACTGTGTTGTTCACATGTTTATATTTCCTTTTTGTTTAACTGCTTACCGTGTCTGATATATTCATTTCATCTGACTCTTTGGCTATGTTGGCATCACTGTCTCTATCTAGAGTATTCTGGAGTACTGTTTGGAGAGGTGGTTTGATGTTAATGTATCTCATTGTGTTCAGTTTCATGGAATGTCCTCATTTTTCCATCAATTTTGGTAGGTAAATTTGCAGGACTTACTAGTATGAGTTGGCAGACGTGTTATTTTAGGGCTGGGGGCACTTCACTCTACACACTCCCGAAATTTAAGGTTTGTTTACAACAATCTTCCATGATCCTAATGTGTTTTCTTTAAAAATTCATTATTTTCCTTTTCTGACAGCTTGTAATATCTGTCTACTTGTTGCACACAGAGTATTTTGAATGCTTTGGCCTAGGAAAGTGATTTTTTCATCGTATTTATTTGACATTCAGTAAGCACCACTTACCCACTTACCATATTTGGAAAGATTTTTGCTATGCTGCCTGTAAACTGATTTTTTAAAATTTTATCTTTGAATTTTTAACTGCAACGAGTCATAGGTTGTCTTCTTAACATCATATGGTAGATAAAGAGTCTACTGTTGGTAAGAGGATCTCTTTGGTTAAGGTCTGTTTTTCAATGATTTGTTCCTGGCTTTATTTGTTCAGTGTTGTTGTTGACCACATCAAACAATGCAACTGAATTGGCTTAGATTGGGTGTCATCTGGGCTTTAAGGAGAAAATTTCTACTGCTTCTAAGAGCATCTACAGATTCAAGCACACATTAATCATAAATATTAACACTTGTTTTAAGAATTAATACCCCTTACATATTATATGCTACTGTTGTCTATGAGTTAGCTGAGATATGGAGGGTAGGGGAATGGGCAGAGGAAGGGAAAAAAGAAAACAAGCACATTACTGGGAAGAGAGTTAAGACATGTCAATAGGTTCAAAGAGGAAGCTGGACCCTGTTGAAATTATTTTGATAACTCAGGTAAAGGGCTAGTATTGATGGGCTTTCACAGAATATATAGGAAGATGGAGGTATTCAGATGGATGAAAATATGTCTAGAAATGGAACGAGACTATTAGATTGTCAGAACCTGTGCATATATTTCTGGGCAGTATTGTTTTCTCTAAGCCTAATTTTCTTAAGGATTATCCTCACATGCACTTGAATGTTACTGCTTTACCTATATTAGCATTAGTTCTTATTCTCTTTTGCAGTTATGCAACTCCCAGTAACATCAATGCCACAAGTAAGGTAAACAGGAGGAGGGCAAGGTGGGTGAGATAATGAGGAAGAAAGGAGAACAGGTGATAAGGTAGTAAAAGAGTCAAAAATAGGAGAGAATAAACACTGACAGTGAGCTGGGCAAAGAGGAAAATCTAGAACTATACTACTGAACAATAACAATAAAGAAGCAATAACCAGGAAAATATAAAAACAATGGAACAAGGAAAAGAAACAATTAAGATGAACCAAATCAAGATAAGAATGCAATAATTACAACAACCAAAATAAAAAGAATTAAAAATGAAAACCTCCACAGAGACATTAGAGCATTCATCCAGAGCTTCCTCAATGCTGATGTCACCAGCCGATTGTGACCAGTCAACAGCTTTTAATAAGTGGGCCAGACCATTGCCTGGCCAAAGCCATGAGGGTTCTAGAGCTCTGTGAACACCTGTCCTACTTGCATGGTGTCATCCAAGTCACTCCCTTGCCAGGCTCTAGGATCCTCTTACCTTAACTGACTGGAGGTGGAGGCAGTAAATTATACAGATCTCTATATGTTCCTTCTAAGACCTTTCCTTCTCAAATACACAGGTCACAAAAGTCATCAAAAAGTGCACTGCTCATCATCTCTGCCCACATGGGTCTGTTTCAGTCTTCCAACACAACCTAGTGCCACTTCAGTGCTAGGCTGAGGCCCCACTTTGCTAGTGCAGGTCAGTGATAGGGCCCTCACACCACCTTAGGCCTGCCTAATATTTGGATGAATCATGGGAAAGTGGCCAATCTATTCTTGCTATGTTGAGTCACTTTCTGAATTGGGTACCAGTGACTCCTCTCACAGATACCCAGGCTCCACTCTGCTCTCCGTATTTCTTGCAGCACAGGTTTGCCTTTCTTAACAATGAGCAAGTGCTGGGGACTCCACCTGGGAGCCTGCCAGCAGCCATAGGTAAGGTTCTGAACAATCCATGTACTGAATTGCACTTTTATGTGGGAGAACTGTGAGACTTCAGGTGTTGTTCCTGATGGGTAAAACTTCTTGCTCCTTTGTGCTGCCACATGCTGGTGCTGGTATGCTATATTTGTATGACACACGTGTATCCTAGCAGTTAGCAATGCTGTACTTCTATTAGTTAACAGTAGGTGAATGATTGGGTGAATGACAATTTGCTTTGCCCTGCTCTAAGTTTGAAAACTTAGCACTGTTTAATACTTCTCAATATGATCTATGTATTATACACAATCCAAATTCAAATATTATGCAGGTTGTAAAATAAAAATCTCATGCCACAATTCCAATAAAATTGAAAGCTTCTCTGGATAGACGAAACAACCTGGAAAAATAAGAACAAACACAGGGCAATTCATTCTTCTTAATTTCAAAACACACTACAAAATACAGTAACAAAAACACTGTAGTACTGGCAAAAAGGGACATATAGTAATGTAATAGAATTCTCTTTGCACACATAAGCCCCTCCATCCATGGTCATATGATTTCAAACAAGCAGCTAATCTAAACTGGAAAGGAAAATTTCTCAACAAATATTGCTGAGATAATTAAATACTTACATGCAAATTAATCAAGTTCAACCAAAAGCTCACATATCACAACAAAGATTCAAAAGAATCAAATATCCAAATGTAAGAGGTAAATGTATAAGTCTTAAAACTTACAAATCAATGCTTTGACTTTGGATTCATCATGCATCCTTATATAAGACATCAAAACCCCAAGGAACAAAGAAAAAATACATACATTGGACTTCATTACATATAAACATTTGAAGACTCAAAGGCTACTATCAAATAAGTACAAACTCAACCTGTAGGAGAAAGAAAATATATATAAATTGGAGATCTCAAAAGGGCCCAGTATCCAAAACATTTAAAGATCTGGTAAAACTCAATAAGCAAGAGAAAGGAATTTTTTCAAAGAAGATACATAAATGGACACAGTACAACAAGCACTTGAAAATCTGACTGACACTATTAGTTACTATGGGAATATAATCAAAATAACAAAGAAACGGAAAATGTAAAATATCTGAAGTCAAAAAAATGAAATAATAAGCACTGAAAATATGGAGAAATTGGAAGTTTCTCACATTTCTGACAAGTTACTATGCTAATGACTAAGGACACAAATTTCAGGTTCTGGAAAAAAGATAGGAAAACAACCAAAACATCAATTACAGACCACAATGGCAAGTTTTCTATTGGACATGCTGTATTTCCAGAGCAATAGGCTTAGAACCAAAGTACAATCAGCAGACATTTGCATGGAATCAGCACTTCAGAAATGAGTGGAAAATGCAAAACACTTTGACAAGAGTTGACAAAGAAGGGATAGAATTGTGCAGGCCAATGGAAGAAACCACTACATCAAAGGTTTACTGTAATCACATTTTACAAAAATAAGCAGTAAAAAAATGATCAACACTAGGAATAAAATGAAATTTGTCTCCTTTAGAATGGTTAAAGATGACAGAAAAATTCACTAGGCCTTAAATTTTTCTACTAGAATCTAAGGACTATGATGTTATTTTTTGATATTGTCACACAGGAAAGGGAAGTAGACTGTCTATGGCCAATGTACCTATCTGTAAGACTTAAAATGATTGCACTATTACATATCAAGCTATGACAATGATTAATTGCTATAATTTATACACTGTCCTCAAAGTGGTAAGTGCTTCTTAACGAGATTATTTTCCAGTGTTCTAGGTGTATGAGCAGGAAAATCGAGGCCACTCCAAGAGAACTGGCCAGGAAACATTCTAGTGTTAGGATGATTCTTCACAATGAAGAGGCAGAATTAGGCACTGACTGGGTTACTACAATATGCAGGGTGGAGGGAATATCCAACATTCTAGAGAAAACCATTGTTACTTGGTAAAAACATCAGCTGACTACAAAGGGTTACCTTACATCAGTGGATTTCTCTTCCTATGTGCACAGCTGAAGGTTTTCAGGAGAAATACAGTAAGAAACTTCCAAACCAGGAAAATCCTCTGACCTGTGAAGGTAAGATGCACTCCTCTCAGCACCCTGCTCTGCAAGGCTGTCAGAACAGAGGAAAATCCTTACCACTTCTCCAGTCAGTGTAACTTACATTCAGTTTCCTTTTCATTTGTTGTATCATTTCCATATTGCTATGTTTGCACTACCCAGTCCTTGATGCAATCCCTGATGATGAAGTACAACTAAATTTAGTTGTGCGTTTTAACAATGTAGAGAGCATTGCATTGGGCTGTTTCACTTTAAACAGCCAGAAACTACTTCAGAAAGTGGAAGCTTATGGGGAAAAATGGATAATAAGACATACACATGTTAGTAGAGGTGGTAGAGATGATTCTCTTGTGGTTCTATGTGTTCCAAATGCTCCAGTGAAACCTAAATAGTAAAACAGATACAAGGATGTAGAGATAGATGAGAGGATTTAGGAAGTAAATTAGTTCACATGACTATTGTGCCTGAGAAACTGCACAAGACATAGAAGCCCATCTACAAGCAAGAGGCCCTGGATGCCAGTAGCATGGCTCATTCCATCTCTGGAAGCCTTAGAGCCAGAGAAACTGGTCCCAAAAGTTAGGCTGGTAGCACACATCTTGCAGTGTAAAAGGCCAGGGGCTTGTAATTCTACAGTTGCAAATATGGAAAAAATAAACCTCATCATAAAGTTTATTAGCACTCCATTTACTAATATAAAAGATAGGTGTTCCAGTTCCAGGAGGGAGGAAAAATTGCCTTTTCTTTGCCTTCTTTTATCTGGGCCTGCAGATGAGTGGATGTGTTGGAAAATGTTGATCTTCTTCCTCAATGCATTGATTCAGGCAGGTGTCAGTGTCCTCTAGAAACACTGTCACAGACATGCAGAAATAATCCTTACACTGTTTCTCTAGGTATTCCTTCATCCAGCTGGTTTGAAACAACAGTTGCCATCATAAGCCCCAGGACTGATTGTGAAATTACACAAATCTGGCACAGAACTGCCTGCTATGCAAAAGTAAAAATAAATCCAGACTCAGGGCAAACTGACACCCATAACTCAGAGTGTCAGTTCAGGGTCTAACAGGATCCTGATGGGACACAGTGGAACATGTGTGGGCAGCTAATCATGGCTGGGCATTCCAGCTCTGGGAGGGAGTACTGACCAGAGGTCTCCTGGTTGCCTTCATGTAGAGAAGGGAAAAAAGTATCTTTCTCACAACAGTTACAAGGTTCATGGCTAATATTCCTATAGTAAAAGTCAGATCAACAAGTGAAAAGCATAACAAATTGATTTTTAAAAATGTACATGATGTGGTATCCTTCAGAAATGAATACAAAAAGGTTCAGTGAAATCTACATAGTTTTGTTAATTTTAAAACAAAAAAGAATAAAAATGATACAGAATTTCAAAACAAAGTAATAGGACATTAACAATGGTTAACAGATTGTGTATGATTATCTTCAAAAAATTGCTCAGATTATAAGATACAGGCATGAAAAAACAATCAATGACAACATAAGCCATTCTTTTTGGTGAACTAACAGAGATTAGTACTATAATTATCTACCCATGCTACCTTCCCTTTCATTCTTTTCTCCTTTCCCTATCCCAGTTTTTCTTTCCTTTTGAGTGGTTTCATCCACTTTCACAATAATTATCATTTTGGATCTCATTACTTTTTCAGTTATTACACAATAGAGACAATACTGTTTTTATACATGGGAGTCTTATTTATTTTACTTATGAGTATGGTCTCAAATTGTATCCATTTACCTATAAAAGCCTCAAGTTTATCTCTCTTTATAACTGAGTAGTACTTCATTGTATCACAATACCACATCTTTTTTATTCCATTCGATGGTTAATGGGCATTTGAGTTGTTTCCAAGATTTAGCTATAAACATGAGAGCACATATATTGCATTGGTATGATGTTTCCAATTGTGAGAAAACACCCAGACAGGGAATAGCTGAATTGAATAGGACCCCCAATCCTTTGACAAATCTCCACACTGATTTCCACAGTGGTTGCACCAGTCTACACTCCTATGAACACTGTACAAGAGTTCCTTTTTTCACCATAATCCAGCCAGAATTTGTTCTTGATTGATTTGTTCACAATAGCCATTCCTTCTGGAGTAAGATGGAATGAGGTGTTCTGCTAATTTGTCTTTCTCCAGTGAACAGTGATGTTGAACATTTATTCATATATTTACTTGCCATTAGTATTTATTCATGCATGTTCATCTCAGATGTCCATTTTTGGGTTGGGTCTTTGAATATAGAGGATCTGATTTTATTCAATTCTTTGTATGTTCTAGATAGAAGTTCTTTGTCTTACAGAAAGTTGGCTATAATTTGTCCCACTCTATGGATTCTGTTGGTGATATCTTTTGAAGTTCAAAATGTTTTCAATAAGATGAGATCCCAGCTGTTGATTCTTTGAAGTACTTCCCAAGCCATTTGGGTTATGTTCATGAACTCTGCCTACACCTATGTCTTTAAGTCCTCTACCTTCCTTGTCATCCAGTAGATTTAGTGTTTCTGTTTTAATACTTAGACCTTGAATCCACTTTGAATTTAGTTCATGGTGATAGACACAGGTCTAGACTTTGGCGTGTGGAACACTAATTTTTCCAGCACCATTTATTACAGTGGCTGTTTCTTCCAGAGAACGTGTTTGGCCCTTTTGTCAAGCATCATGTGGCTGAATGTCTTTGTAGTTTTGTCTGCATCTTCTAATCTGTTTTATTGATCCTTAGGACTGTATTATTTGTTTTTGCCTGTATCATGCTGGTTCTATTATGGAAAGTTTGTAGTATAATGTTAAGTCAGGAGTATAATGCCCCTTGAGTTGCCTTTGTTGCCCAGGTCTGTCTTTGCTATTCCAGGGTTTGTTTGTTTGTTTGTTTTTTTTGATAACAGGAATCAAATTCAGGACCTTGTGTTTACCAGGCAGGCCCTGTGCCACTGAGCTATATGTGTGGCCCTATTCTAGGTCTCTTCTATTTCCAAATGAATTTTAGGAAAGTTTTATCTAGATCTGTTAGGTATCCTAATGATATTTTGATCAAGATTGCACTAAATCTGTATAACAGTTTGGCCATATGGTCATTTTCACAATGTTCTATTTTTTTATCAATAAGCAAGGGTACCTTTCCATTTTCTGACATCCTTTTCAAGCTCCTTTTTCAGAATACTGTAATTTTCAATACACAAATCTTTTACACCTCTGTTAATTTCTAAGTATTTCTTTTTTGGGGGATACTATTATAACAGTGTTACTTCCCTAATTTCTATCAGTGAATCTTTGCTTGTGTACAACAATGCTATGGATTTTTGAGTGTTGACTTTGTATCTAGCTGTGCTGCTGAATACGCTTTTTAATTCTAGCAGTCTTTAGGTGGCATTTTGGGTGGTCTTCTAGTAGAGTATCATGTCACCTTCAAAGAATGATAATTTAACTTCTTCTGTTCCCATCATTATTGCTGTTCTTTCTCACTCTTGTCCATTTGCTCTAACATTTTCAGAACCACAATGAATAGGAGTAATGACAGTGGACGTCCTAATATTGTTCCTGATTTTAAGGTCAGAGTTATCAGTTTTTTGTCCATTTAGTCTGATGTTGGCAGTTGGTTTGTCATAGATGGCTTTTATCAGATTGAAGTAGAGACTATCTATTCCAATTTTCTCCAGGGTTTTATCAAGCATGAATGATGAACTTTATCAAAATATTTTTCTGCATCTAATGAGATGATTGTGTGATTTTTGTCTTTGTCTCTGTTGATACGGTGCAGTATGCTTATTGATGTATGCCTAGAGTACCACACCTGCATTCCTGGGATGAATCTCACTTACTCATGGTGTATACTCTTAATGATTTGCTGCATTCTGCTTGCTAGTACTTTATTGAGGATTTTTGCATCTATGTTCATTAGGGAGATTGACCTGTAGTTTGCCTTTGTGGTTGAATCTTTCTCAGGTTTTGGTATCAGAGTACTACTTGCCCCCAGGAATGAGTAAGGGAGACCTGCTTTTACTTTCAATTTTATTAAACAGTTTGAGGAGTATTGCCATTAAATGTTCTCTAAATTTCTTGGAGAATTCAGCTGCAAACCCATCAGAACTTAGGCTTTTCTACGTTGGTTAGCTTTTAAATGTTTTCAGTTTCATTAATTGATGTTGCATTTTTCAAAATTTCTCTATCTTCTTGATTCAGCTTAGATAATTCACATATCTCTAGGAACTTACTCATTTTTTTCTGTTTTCTATCCTCTGAGAGTAAATCTTTTTGAAGTAGGTATTGATGATCTTTTGAAATTCCACAGAATCTGTAGTGATTTCATCTTTTTTATTTCTCATGGCATAATTTAAGTTTGTTATTCATTTTTTCTGTGTTTTTCAACTTCTGAGAGTAAAGATTTTTGAAGCAGATATTGATGACCATCTGAATTTCTACAGGATCTGTAGCGACTTCACCTTTTTCATTCCTCCTGGTGCAAATTTGAATTTTTGTTTCCTTTTCTTTATAAGGTTGGATAGGAGTTCATCAATTTTGGGTATGCTTTTGAAGAACCAACTGTTCAATTAATTAATTCTTTATATTGTTTTCTTAGTCTCAGCTGTGCTAATTTCTGTACAGATCTTTATAATTTCCTCCCTTATATGAGCTTTGAGCTTGACTTTTCTTTTTCCAGAAGCTTGAAGTGCAGTATTAGGTTGTTTATTTCTGTCATTTCATTTTCCAAAAGTGAGAATTCAGTGTTACACATTTTTCTCTTAGGACTTGCTTTCAGCTATTACTTCTGTAAATATCCTCTTGATATCATTTGGGCTGTCCCCTTCTTTTTCATTTATCCCTATTAATCTTATGTTATTTTTCTTTGCATCATCTTGCAGCTTTTGCATTGCTATTTCCTGATTCTTTGTTATTTTTAAGAGATCATTCCTTTCCTGTTCACTGGCTGCAATCTTATCTTTGAGGTCTGAAATTCTATCTTCACTTTCGTTGAGGCAGTTTTGGCAGCTTTCAATTGCATTTTTTATTTCCTATATATGTCTTTGAATCTGCTTTATGTATTGTTTGTTTCTTATAGTGTTCATTCAGGGATTCTATCTGTTTGCTTTGTTCCTCTAATTTTTTAGCTGTGTTTTCACTAGATGTGTTCACTATTTCTTTCACTATTTTTATCATTTCTTCTTTTACCTGGGCAAGTACTTCTGATTTGAATTTCTCCATAGCTTTCCCTAGTTGCATCTTTATTTCATGTGATATCATTTCAGACATTTCAGGTGTATGGCTTTTTTTTCTTCTATGTACATGGCTCCTAAGCTTTCTTGGGGTGGGCTGGAGTTTTGAGCCTGCCTTTTGGTCTTTCCTTTTGTCATTTTTGTATATTTCCTTGGTTTGAGTGGTGTTCCAAAGCTTCCTCTGGATGTGTGGCGAGTTACCTCCTGCACCCTCAGTTCCTGGAGCAGCGCTGGCTCGCCCACAGGCTCTTGGCTCCCTAAATTGAAAGGTGGAAGCTGGGCCTTGTGAACTGGGGCCCGCAGAATCTCGGGTCACAGTCCCGTGTCCAAGGGGATGGGTATCCGCCGGGAGTGCTGGTTTCAGGCTCTCACTAGGCCAGCCCACACCGGGCCGTCAGAACCCCAGCTCGGCCTCTGCCTCCTGAACTGAAAGGAGTCTGCTGAGCGTGTTACACTAAGGCAGTGGAGCTTCCAGGACTTGGTCCAGTGTACCTGGTAGCTAGCCAGAA
Source organism: Dolichotis patagonum (assembly GCA_004027295.1). NCBI lineage: Eukaryota > Metazoa > Chordata > Mammalia > Rodentia > Caviidae > Dolichotis > Dolichotis patagonum. Next base: position 7,340 of record PVJX010029661.1, on the reverse strand, counting down.
GCTCAATTGCCCAGAACCCCAGGACTTGCTTTCATTACATCACAGTACCTCCATTTTAATTTGATTATAGATATTATTTTTTCTTTAATTTCATCTGTCACAGATTGGTTGTTCAGGAGGGTGTTGTTTAATTCCTATGTGTTTATGGAGTTTTTATGTTTTCTCTTGTCATTAATTTCCAAATTCATTGGACTATAGTCAGGCAATATGCATGGGATAACTTCAATTCCTTTGCATTTACTTAAGAGTGTTATATGAGCTACTATATCATCTATTTTAGAGAACATCCCATGTGCAGCTGAGCAGAATGTCTATTCTAATGCTGTTGGTTGGAACATTCTACAAATATCTATTAAGTCCATTTGTTCACATATGTGATTCAGTTGCTATTCATTTGCTTTTTGGCTAGCTGACCTATGTCTTTGTGACCATGGCCTAACAAGGTCCCATGTGACAACTATGTTGTTGCATATTTTTCCTGTCCATTAAGATCTGTGTTACATAGTTGGGTGCTCCCTTATTTGGTGCATATACATTTATGACTGTTAGATCTTTCTCTTGGACTTTTCTACCAAAAAAGTATGCAGTAACCTTCTTTACTTTTTTTATCATTTTTGGTTTGAAGTTCACATTATCTACAAACAGAATGGTGACCCTGCCTTTTTCTAGGTTACTGTTGCATGAAGTATTGTTTTATATTCTTTGACCTTCAGTCTATGAGTTTCTTTTTAAGTTAACATGTTTTTTGTATACAAAATATTGTTGCATATCTCTGAATTCTCAGGTTTTCAGGATTTTCATGAAGTCATATTTGGGGATAGTAGGCCTTCGCCTTCACAATGAGAGGTGTTATGTAGAGCCCAAGGCAAACCAATCTATTAGCAGCAGGATCCTGTGGATAACAGGAAGAAAATTGAAACAAAGTCGCAGACCACCATGGGACAAAATACAGGTTGAGCTCTTGCTTTTACTCACAAACCTCATAAAGAATATGGTCGTGAAAATAACTTGTGTGTGTTAAAAATGTAGCAATAGAAGGTTTATTAACCCTAACTTTAACAAACTTACCTCATTCATGCTTCAACACTGAGAACCCAATTATAATAGATTCAGAGGAACCTATACCTATTGATGTTTTTATCCAATGGATGGAGTGCTTAGAATTCTCTAGTCATTATTCTAAATCTGCATTCTCCTTGGATTTAAGCAAACAGTGCAAAGCTGACACTTCAGTACATCCCAAAGCAGAGGCAGTCATCTCATGGGCAGCTGATTGCCCCTCATACCCTTAGACATTTCTTGAGCTGAAAACAATAACAGAGAAAATGATCAACCTCCTCTAGCCCAACTCAGCAACCCCATAAAAAATGGCCTCTATCTTTGTTAATGGGCAATGTGATCTTTGTCAAAGCTGTGTCTCCTTCCTCTCTTCTTAAACTGAAGCTCTTCTCATTATCTCCTCCTTCTCAATTAAATCTATTGCATGTAAGTTCATACTGTTCCTCTTTTAATTTACATCATCATGGAAGCAAGGATCCATGCTAGACAGTGGTAGAGCCATTCTAACTGCAGGTCCAAATCAACACAACCAGGATGTGGGCAAGGGCTGAGGACAAGGTTTGAAACCAGTAGCACATAGGTCATACCCACATGCTCTGCCTCTTCATAGTTGATGGTAGATTCTCTCCTCGAACATCTGCTCATTTCTGTGATTAAGGAGAAACCACAGTCCGTGAGGGAGCAGATTGGTACTAAGTAAGGGTGAGTGAGTCAGCAAGCAGAAACAGAAAGACAGGTTCTTCCCTATAACTGAATGTGAGTTTTTGCTTTGTTCCCACATTTGACAAGAACTCTCCACATCTGAGTAAAACTTTGCAGTTTGATTAGGACTTTTGATGAAATTCTCATTTGCTTTATCAGTATAGAGGATACTGTTTTTCAACCAAGCTCTTTGTACATTTGTGTATCTTAATTACCTTGCATCCTAATTATCTTCTTCTTTTTTTGATTTTTTTGTTCATTTGTTTGTTTGGTTCCTTAGTTTTTGTATTTGTTGGTTTATTTTGCTTTTGTTTTTTATTTTTTGATAGATTTTACACCAATTATACAAGTGCAATCAGGAACTAACACACAGTCAGTAACTCTACGAAGAAAAATACCACATTTTTTCACTATGAAATTGAGTTTTTGCATGATTACAACAATAACACAGAATAAAATATGTTGGGATAAAATACCTTGGAATAAGCCTCAGAAAGAAAGCAGAAGATTTATTAAGCCAACAGTAAAACATTTTGGAAGCTATGTTTTAGAAAAGCCACCTAAACTGGCAACATACACAACTTTGTCTTTAGGTTCAATATATATATTACTATATAAATAGTCTACAAATGAAACCATTTTTCTTAATGGGATGCTGAATAAATAGCCAAGATCTAAGAGACACACAGGAGAGAATCATGAGTCACAGCTACCTGGAAGCAGGGCCTTGCATTCAAGAACCACTGCATATCCAGTAAGAAGGTAAGGAAATATGAACAGAAACTGAAAATTGCTGAAGTCTTACAATGAAGACTTTAAAACTTCAGAGGAACCAGTTTTAGGAGGACTCTTATGCCTTTAGAGTTGGTTTTCATAGTACACATCACAGAACAGTCTCCTAGTGCTTCCAGTTTGAGGGGGACCATTGTGTGGCGTCCCATTCTTCCTATCAAGATCTGCCCTGGGGAGAAAGTAGTTACAGGCCCAACTGCTAAAGGTATTACAAGAGACCAAATGACTGCACTGAAAGAAACACCAAGGATTTCAGCTGATCTTGCTTGGAGGAGCTAGATTGCGATCTGCTTTTCTTCAGAGGAGATTCAGTAGTTTGGTGTTTTTTTTTGTTTTGTTTTATTTTGTTTTTAAAGAGCTTTGTCTGTTCTTTTTCTTCAGGGGAGTGTCAATCCTCTTCTTCATTTTGGACATCGCCTCCTGGCTTCCAGTGCAGATCCCTCAGGGTTCTGGCATAGATCCTTTAATCCTTTCATACTGACATGCCAGCTTCCAGTAATGGACCTTGGGCTTTTCCTGAGGAGACACTTTGGTCTCCTGCGGTAGATTCTTGTATGTTCTTTTTTTAAAAATTTTTATTTATTTATTTATTTTGGTACTGGGGATTGAACTCATGACCTCACGCTTGCCAGGCAGGTGCTTATGCCACTGAGCTAAATCCCCAGCCCCTTTTGTGGTAGATTCTTAAAGACTCCCTGATGGACTTGCATTGGGTGCTGCCATAGGTCCAAGCCCTGGACAGGATCCTTTGTGACTCCAGGCCACAGACAGACAGTTTTCACTCTTCTACATATCACTCTAGTAAGCATTCACTAATTTAGGAGGAATGTAGTGGAACATCCATAGTATAGGATATGTTCAACATATCCAAAACTTTTGAGAACCCTGATCCCCCTACAGGGTTCTTGTGTGAAATATTTCATTTCTCTTATATAATTATATTTTGTAAAGATATAAATAATTTCCATTCATTTGAGAAAACTTCTAATTTTTTTGGAAGAGGGGGTAGGGGTAGGGGCAAGGTCAAGGGAGGCAAAAAAGGGAGAGAGAGGGGGAGAGGGTTGATGAAAACCCAGAGGGAGAGTGGGCCAGCTGGAGGGCTAGTCCTTAGAAAACTTTCTAATGTGAATAAAACAGAGGATAGATTAAAATTTAGTAATATTAAACTCTCTCAAGTGCATTAAATTAAGAGTCTCTTATCTCCCAGGTGTCTTCTTATCATAGGGAAAATGTTACAAATATGTAACTAAGAGAAAAGGAATAGATTTTGCTATCACACTGTATACTTATCTCTTCAGCATTATTCTTTCAAGCAACTGCACTTATGTTCATATTTAAGAGAGTATGACTAAAGTAAAACATCATATGAATATATCAGCATACTTACATATACTTTTCTATCAATTTTCAAAATAATAACATATATCCGTTATATGAATTGCTTTTTTCATTACATGTATTTGTGACATTGGTACATATCAGCCAATCTTTGTTTTCATGGCTCAAAATTATTATATATCACATATTTATGCAGTTTCTATCAATGCATATTTCTTTTGTTAATATCAATGCACCACAAACATTTATAGATGTTTTGTATGTGTATAACACAGAGACTCACACACTCACACACACATACTCCTCTTAGTAGGAAGAGTTATAAGTCATTTTGAGCAATGGTATTGCAAATTAAAGCAATGATTGCATTGCTAAAAATGTTACAGTTTGAAAAACATTTCCTGTTTTCACAGTCCTTCCTTGTGAGCAAGTTAGAGCTTCCCTCAGGAAAACAGGCTCAGGTCAGTCAGATCACTCAAATTGCGGCTGAATAACAGTAATAATTCTACCAAATGAAGTAGAAGTTACAGCACCATTTCTGACACAACCTCAAAACATGCAGCACTGCTGCTTCCACAGAGATCTGCTCAGACACAACCACGGGAGGCACAGACCCCACCTCCTAACGTGCAGAGTCACAGTTACACTCAGGTTGTCATGCAGAAAGGGAGACACTGTTACAGATTATTAAAATAACTAACCATTCCCATTCTCCAGTGGATTTGAATAAATACACTTTTGTGGAGTGTACTGCAATAACTATTTCCCAAACCCTTTGAAAATATGATTACTTAAAAGTGATTACTTCATTACTCATTTGATTTACATTTGCATATCTTTAACATTGAGCAAGATTTCCTATCTTGATCAGCCCTTTAGATTCCTATTCCTAGTATCTGACCATTTATAAACTTTTGTATTGGATGGTTATTAATTTTCATAGCAATTTGGAAATGAAGAACATAGCCCCTTTCATTGCGATTATCAGTATGTGTGGATATTGTGCTTCTTGGACTTGAGAATTTTGTTCATCTTTGTCATACTAAAATGTACAATCTATACTCACATTTACCTGTATTTTCTAGTATACTTTTTGAATTATTTGCTGCTAAAGCAGTGATGGCTTGACATAAAAGATCACCTTTGCTCACCATTACTTTTAATAACCTATATTTTGTAGGTTTTGGTCATTTTACCTTATAATCTGTTTTATATAATGTTATATGAATCCATTAAGACTGAACAGTCTGCACTCTTGAAATAGTTCTGAGTCAGTGCATAATAATTTTTATACACTGTTTGATTCTAGCTGCTAATATTTTCTCTGACCTGAAGATTTTTCTCAAATGGCAGAGTACCATAATCTGTAACTGTATGCAATTTACCAATATTTAGTTTTATATTTCATTTTTAGTTATTTCCCACATGTGACTCCATTTCTGATGTGTTCTAATTCTGGTTTATATTATTTTAATTTTTTAATATTTCAAAACTCCTTTGGTGACGATATGTTACAACAGTGACCTATGCATGTAGCCTGAGATATTTTCATTATCAATTAGTCTAGTACTGTTTTCCTAATAATAAATTTGTATTAGATTATATTTCACATTTTTATGTTTTCATTTGTGTAGAACTATAAAGTTTAATGGTGGCTTCTCTAACACTTCCGTTTTCTCTTGTTTTTTGAAACATGAAAAAATTTAGCAGCTAGTTTTCTGAATTATTCACCCCTAAAGCAGTGATGACAAACCTATTAGAGACAAGTGCCCAAACTGCAACCCAAAACAAACTTATTTAATCAAAAAGTAGCAACAGTGCAATTAAAGCTGAATGCTGAGGTTTTAGTTCAGAATAAACAACTCATATCTTAATGTCTTTTGTCTTAAAAGAAAAACATAACACATGTGCCACACATTCATCAACACTGCCTTAAAATGATCTTTTGTTTACTTGTCCCCATGATTTCTGTTCTGCTCAGACTTCATTCCCTCTGCAGCAGCTTCTCCTCAGTGGCTAAAAGAAGTCCTGACTGGTTGGTTTCAAAATTTGTCATTCCAAGGACTCTCAGAATATAATATGTGCAAAACCCTACCAGGCTCTCATGCAATTCTGTTACCGCATTCTTAGCTAATATCTCTTGGATATTTGGGGGCTCTTTGGTTCTCAAATTCTCTGGGCCATCCTTTGTTTCCTCCCAGGAAGAGTTCCTCCTCCAGGGGATCAAGCAAACACAGCAGTAGCAGGAGAAGGATGCTTTTTTGTCATCCAAAAGATGCTTCAGAACATCTTGGGTATTTTCAGAGAAAATTTCTCTACTACCATGTGGAATAGGACCATTGTGGAGAACCTCCTTGTTGAACTCCACATCAGATGAATCATCTCAAGTCAACTATCATGCAGGACACAAACATGAACATGGAAGACACCACAGCCGTTCTGTGATGGAAGAGATATTCTTGGAGAATCAGGAGGTACCTCAATGCCAAGGAGAACAGCCTTTGTGCCTGGACAGTAGTCCAGGTAGAACTTATCATGAACACTTCCTTCATTAACAGATTTACAGATTGCTTCCAGGACTGAAGATCTTCCAGTCCATGTTCCTAGGACAGGACAATGCCTTCAGGAATTGTTCTTTAGTGACTGTCAAGAAATGCAGTCTATTTGAAAGGACAGTAGAAGAGTTGAAAATTATTCAGTAATTTATTAATTGAATGATGTGTATTCTTTATATAAAATTTTACTTTAGAAAATAAATGATTTATGACAGAAGGTCAAAATGGGAGTCTCACATTCAATTAGATTTATGTAGCCACTGATGTTAATATTTTCTGAGCACCTAGTAGGTGTATTTTATTAAAAATGCTTGCAAAGTAGAGAGTTTTTGGCCCCTGCATTTGAGGAATTTAGAAGCTAAGAAACCAAAATCAAATACACAAGGCAAGAAATAATAAAGGAACCTTAACGTTCTAGGAAAATCAGTGTGGCATGAACTGTTACAGGATGGGAGGGGAGGGGACACTACAGCTGGCTGGCTGGAATTAGCCCAGAGAAGACACTGGAGTAGGTGGGAGGTGACTAACAGGACACAAGGAAATCCACTGTCTTTCAACTGAGTTCTTTCTTTTTTTCATAAATGAAGTCAGATTTGCCCTCATTTTCCACTGCTTCGGTGCACTCAAATGCAGTGATAACTTTCTAGGAATGTTCAGTGCAGAAGGGCAAAAAATGATTCAGTGATAAATCCTGAAATTAATGAATCAGGACCTTCCTGTTTTCATTGAGCTTTGCATTTTTTTTCTTAAAATTTATATGAAAGTAATTGAGAAACAGCAACAAAACACTTTGTCCAGAAAAAATCTTTAACCAAAAAGACTTAGTGATATTTTAAAGTTTCTGAAACCAGTTTTCTTTTTCTTTTCTTTCTTTCTTTTTTTTTTTTTTTTTTT
>PVJX010029660.1:0-22669 GCA_004027295.1 Dolichotis patagonum | reverse complement strand
CCTGGCCCTAAATTCAATCTCTTGCTACTTTAGTAACTACTTTGCTTCTTGATTCATTGCTGGCCTATAGCACAACACACATCCTAGAAGGTAGGCTCTGTGATTGGATTGCCCAGATTCAAATCCCAGCTCCACATTTGTTTTTCTTTCTTTCTTTTCTTTTTTCTTTCTTTCTTTTTTTTCTTTTTTTTTTTTTTTTAGACAGGGTCTCCCTGTGCAGTTGAGTTCACTGTGTAACGCAGGCTGGCCTTGAACTCATGAAGATTCTCCTGCCTCAGCCTCCCAAGTGCTGGGATTACAGGTGTGCACCACCACGCCCGGCCCCCAGCTCCACACTTCATAGCTTTGTATTAAGTTGCTGAGCTTTCCTGAGGTTTAGTTTGCTCATATGTAAGACTAATGTAGGAAGAGCGCTTGCCGCGTGCCAGGCGCTTTTCACTGAGTAGCTAGTTCAGTCCTCCCAAAGCCCCGTGAGGTGAGTCAGTGACATTGACCCCCATCCCAGTGAGGAGCTGGGCACAGAGAAGTCACCTGCAAAGTCACCCAGCTGTTCAGCGTGTCTCTGCTCGCTCTACAGACAGTAACTTCGTTGTCTGTGTTGACTTGTGTATTTACACGTGTCCAAAGTACCCCTGCTCTGACAGGTGTGTTTTGAGACCAGCTGACACAAGACGAGACTGGAACGCTTGCACACGGTGAGGACCCAGTGGCAACTACTGACTGTCATTGCTGTCCTTATCAGCAGCTCCAAACCCCCTACACACAGTTTCGAAACTTAAAACCACTCTGGGAAGCAGCTTTCATCAGTCTGACAGCAAAACTCACATAGTGACAGAAACTGAACCTGATCTGAAGCGAGACTATCTGTGATGTTTTATCTTACTGATGCCAATATCCAGACATCTCGGGCCAGAAACACTCGGGAGTTTGCTTCCTGGGGCTGCACTGAGGCACACAGACGGGGACCTTTGATAACACAGTGGAAGCCGCTCTGTGTAGAGGCCTGGCCCTTCTCACACATTGCAAAGGTGAAAGCCTTTTCCCAGTTAGAGTAGAGGGCTCCTCGTAGAGGGCGGATGTAAGGACAGAACCTCAAGGTGTGAGGAACAGCACTAACTCAGTCTGATTTGCTACTTGTCCACCCGTCCCCAAGTATATACAAGTATCCTCTTCTCCCTAAAGCCCCCTGCTAAGTCAATTTTATTTATTTATTTATTTATGTATGTATGTATTTTTCTTTTTTTGAGACAGGGTCTCGCTATGCAGTTCAGGCTGTTTTTGGCTCACTTTGTAGGCCCAGCTGGTCTCAAACTTCCAATGATCCTCCTGCCTCAGCCTCCTGAGTGCTGGGATTACAGGTATGTCCCACCATGCCTGGCTTAAAACTCTTCTTTCTGTTGTCATGTGTGAAATGCCTGGTGACTTGCGTATTTTTCTTTTTAACTTAAAAGCGAAGAGGAAGTTTACCAGTACAGGTATCAGACTGGCTGGCTGATGTTAGCTAGGATAAAGCAGAGCACCCCAAGAAAGACAGGGTGCCCTTCAGGTTCAGGAACTTGTCCCAGAGGGAAACTTTCCTCTGGGCCTCTTCTCTGGGACCCACTGTCCTCCCAGGCCTCTCTCCCCAACTCCTGCAAGACCTGCCACCAGGGGGCCTCCTAACCCCTGGGTCAAGAGGCCTCCCCGCCTGCCAGCCGCTTCTCAGTCCTGCCCACCTCAGTGAAATGAAAACACCTTCCCTGAATTGTGACCCAGGGTCTTTGCCAGCAGGTTCCCCTGCTTCTCTTATGGGATATAAAGGATGCACCAGGAATGCCCAAAGGAGAGGCTGGGCTGGAGTTTACACCCCGTAACTGTAACTCTACCGTAAGGTCCCCAGCGGCTGGACTTCCAGTGACTCCTTTGTAGAAACAGCCACCTCCTGATGAGTGTCCTTAGCCAGCAGAGACCCTGAATAAACACACCCTGGGCAGGCGGTAACCGTTCTCTCCACAGACCCAGAGTTAGTATTGCAAAATGAGGTCATCTTTATTACACTCTTGGTAAAAGCAGTAAAATCCAATGGCAGCCTGTTCAGTTTTGTTCTGCTTTTCTTTTGCTGACATAACCCTCACTGCACTGCAGTTCTGCAGGCATTTCACACCTACTGCCCACTTTGACCTGCTGTAGCATCCGGGTTGGATCCGCTCACCTTTCCAGCCCTGGGTCGTGCGGCACACAGACCCGTGGCTGCAGCCCGAGGCACTGTCTTCCATGGCGCTACGCACATCATCCACACTGGCTCCTTCCTGGCCCGTTGCCTTCCTTTTGTCTTATTTTCACTTTGCTTAGTGTTGGGATCCCTTCCAGCCTACCACAGCTGTTTGCTTTTTTGAGACAGGGTCTTGCTGTGTAGCCCGGGCTGGCCTCAAACTCGCAGCGATCCTCCTGCCTCAGCCTCCTGAGTGCTGGGATTACAGGCATGCACCACCACACCCAGCTCCAACACTGACATTTTTAAAAGTGTGTTTGAGGTTGAGGGTGTCGCTAGCCTAGCACACACAGAATATATATTCAGCCTGCAGCAAAGTAGAATTCATGCTTTATGCATTAGGGAAAGGCAGTACTTCCATAACAAAGACAAAATAAACTTTCTTCCTTCCACAAAATTTTTTCATCTTTATTTTTCCCTGTATGAATTATAGTAATTACCGAGCATTGAGAAAAGTTGATCTTTACTGCTAAATTGATAATAACAATAACATTTCAAATACTAGGGAGTCAAGATACTTAATAAATGATGTTGGAACACTTGGCTCACGTGGAGAAAAAAGAGCGCTGCCTCCCCCTGACTCAAACGTAATTTCCAAAGCCGGGTGTGGCAGCAGGTGCCCTGTCCTCCCAGCCCCTCGGGGGGCTGGGGCAGGAGGATTGCTTGCACCCAGAAGGTCTATGGTGGTTTTATTTCTTTTCTTAAAGTGATGTAAGACGCACATGGTGGCACACGCCAGCACTTAGGATGGCGCTCACTGCCTAAGCGCGGGGTTCAGTCCCCTGGCGGGGGTGGGGGGGTTGTGTATTTGTTTTTAGCACTAGGGATTGACCCCAAGGCCTCTGCACTGAGCTACATCTCAATCCCCCCTTTTTTTGAGAATTTATTTTTATTCTGAGGCAGGATCTTGCTGAGTCTCTAAACTGCCCAGGTTGGCCTCTTGGCCTCAGATTTGTGATCCTCCCGCCTCATCCTCTCAGTGTAGAGATTAGAGACAGGCATGTACTGCCCTGCATGGTTTTGTTTTGGGTTTTTGTTTTGCTTTGTTGCTTTTTCTTTTTTTTTTTTTTTTTTTTTTTTTTTTTTTTTTTTTTTTTTTTTTTTTTTTTTTTGGTATATGTTTGACTCAGAAATTCCACTTGTGAAAATCTACCCTACACAAAAACTGTAACAAGTCCACAAAGAGATACATGTGTGAAACCCAAGGCTTTTGGAAACAAAATTTGTCACTGAGGAGTGGGGAGAGTTGTGCTTTGCGCAGTGGAACACTACACAGTCATCCTGAAGAATGAAGTAGGCTGTATATTGTCGTGGAAAAATGTACATGGGATGTTAAACGTGAAAAGCAAGACCAGACGGTACGTGCAGCAGCAGAATGACCGAGTGTCTGCATCTGTTTGTCTCCTGTGTGCGTTTGCGTATACCAAGACACGACTGGGATGGGCCTCAGCAGTGTGCTAACCCTGAGCAATTATTCCTTCCTTAAAAAAGAAAGAAAATCCAACTTAGTTATGTCACTGTCACATTAAATATTGATTAAATAAAACTGAAATGAGAAAGCCACCTACAACCCCATCACCTAAAAACTAGAATTTTCCACTCTTTTTTTCAAACGCTGATTTGGTCTTTTTCTTTTTCTTTTCTTTCTTTTTTTGATTTTTTATTTAATTTTTGTTCTTCAGATGGGTTTTGCTATGTTGTTCTGGTGGGTCCTCAGCTCCTAGGTTCGAGTGACCTACCTACCTGAGCTTCCTAAACAGCGGGTGCTGTAGGGGCACCCCAGATTGATCTCTTCATTTAAACTGTTGTGATCACATCTCATAAACAGTCCTGCAGCCAGATTTTTCACATGCACACATCATCTGTAGTGGCCATTTAGTGTTCTGTGCCATATTTTGGCTACCATGTCTTTCTAGGCGGAAGCCTTGCTCCCCCTTACCTGAGTTAGAGACCTCCCCTGCAAGCCTGAGCACCCCCCTCCCTTCGCACACGCACACCTGCAGCGAGCCCCAGTGGGAATAAGCAGTTGACGACAGGACAGGCACTTTCTGGGTGGGACAAGTTGGGAGGACTTGTGACAGGTTATAGCAGCAGCACTGGGGAGTGGGGTCCTCTTGCCTCACCATGCTGGGGTGGGGGGAACACCTCCGTAGCCCAGGCTGGGCCACTGTGACTTCCTGCCTTCCTAGCAGTGATGGGGCAGCCCTTCCCCGATGCCATCCCTCTGCCAGGTAAAAAGAACTTTCCAGCACCACCAACCAAAGGCTTCACGGCTACAGCCCATTTCCTTCCACCTTGGGGACAGAAAGTAGGTCTACAGGAAGACAGGCCACCTCACTCGCCTCCTGTGTCCCCGGGGTGAAGGAGGCAGTTGGCCACAGTTGTGAGCTTGGGTTCGGCCATGATGCTAGGTTCAGCTTGACCAGACAGAGGGGTCCGAGTTCAGGGAGAAGGGCACTCCCGTTCCTATTTGCTCCCAGCCCCTGAGAGGCCGCCAGCCTGGCCCTCTACTCCTCAGTCATTTGCGGAGAGCTTGTTCTGCTGCTGGCCACATTTCCGTGGCTCAGACTCACTGCTGGCCTCCCAGAATCCCTTGTGTAAGCCGGGAGGAGAGACATTGCCCTGCAAACGTGTGTCTTACCCAACTAATAGAAAAGTGATAGGAAATATTCTTGTATATGTGAATGGATACAGAGTAGAAGATTCAGATCTTTTGCTAGGCTAATATATAGTCCTGGGTGAAGAATTTAGTAAGGGATGTTAGTGACAATATTTTCAAACCAGAAGTGGAAAACACAGGATTTTTTTTTTTTTTTTTTTTTTTTTTTTTTTTGGTACCAGCGATCAAACTCACGACCTTGCACTTGCTTAGGGCACTGAGCTAAATCCCCAGCCCGAAAACACAGGATTTTGACATTGTCCTAGGTGGCCAGAGTCCAGGCCAGAAAATGTCATTTTGCAGAGCACACCAAAATAGTGGGTGAGGACATGAGTCAGAAGGGTTTGAAGTACCACAGACTCATCATGTGTATAAACTATTGGGAAGTATTTGTCAGGGGTGATTAATTTCTATACTGTGTGGGCCCCCCTTTATTTTCTATTCTGAGACAAGGTCTAAGTTGTCCAGAAAGGCCTCAAAGGTAGGCTCTGTCTCCTCCTCCTCTGGAGTAGCTGTGCTACCCTTCCTGTCACAGAAGACCAAGGGAATTCAAGATGGCAGCCTGGGTGCCAAGCCTGAGTCCCAGCTCACTTCTTTCCCCACTCTTCTCCCAACAGCCTACACCGACTTCTTCCTGCCACTGCTGAGTCGCTGTCCCTCTGCCATGGGAATAAAGAACAAAGATGGGGAGACTCCTGGACAACTTCTGGGCTGGGGGCCCCCCTGGGACTCTGCTGAAGAGGAGGAGGATGAGGAGGCTTCCAAGGAGCGGGCATGGAGGCAGAAGCTGCAGGGCGAGCTGCAGGACGAGTGGCAGGAGGTCATCGGGAGGTTTGAAGGTGAGGACACCCCACCCCGGGCCCACTGCGCGGCTCCCCAGGCTGGGCTCCTGTGCACTTCCCGCCTGGCATGCTCACAGCCCTCCTCCGCCGCCTCCCTGCAGACGATGCTTCCTGGGACACCCGGGACCCCGAGTCCTTCTCGGCCTGGTCGGATCGCCTGGCGCGGGAACACGCCTGGAAGCAGCAGCAGCGGGCAGCGCGGCCCTGCCGGCCCCCGCGGGCCGAGGGTGCCAGTCACGGCTGGCGACAGCCAGAGGAGGAGCAGCGGCTCTTCCGAGAGCGGGCCGAGGCCAAGGAGGCCGAGCTGCGCCAGAGCCGGGCCGCAGGGGCCCGGGAGGCCGGCGGGGGCCGCGGGCCAGGCCGAGGCCCGGAGCGCGGCGGCCTGTGGCGCTTCGGGGACGTGCCCTGGCCGTGTCCCGGCGGGGGCGACCCCGAGGCCATGGCCGCGGCCCTGGTGGCCAGGGGACCGCCCTCGGAGGAGCGGGGCGCCCTGCGGAGGTACCTGCGGGTCCAGCAGGTCCGCTGGCACCCCGACCGCTTCCTGCAGCGGTTCCGGAGCCAGATCGAGACCCGGGAGCTGGGCCGCGTGATGGGGGCCGTGACGGCGCTGTCGCAGGCGCTGAATCGCCGCGCGGAGGCGCTCAAGTGACCGGGGGCGCGGCGAGGAGCGCGGTCCGGGATGGGGCGGCAGGGGCGCGCGGTGCAGCCGCGTGGGCCTTAGCGGGGCGCGATTCCGCCGGCTCCAAATAAGCCCCGGCTCCGGCCGCTCCCGGCTCCTCTGCCCTTTTCCACTGCTATGGTTTTCACCGCCCATGACATCGCCTTGCCGCCCGCCGACAGCCGCAGCGCCCACACCCCGGTCTGGGCCGCCACGCGGGGGCCGGGGGCCCTGGCCGGCCTCGGCCTGCTGCCCTGCCCTGCCCTGCCCTGCCCTGCTGGGTGGGGGTCCTGCCCACCCCACAGGCTGCAGCCACAGGAGAGAGAGGTGCGAACAGCGGCAAAAGGGGAACAGCACCCGTTTCCCGCCGGCCCCCGTTGCCCAAGCAGAACCACATCCTCCTCCCCACCTAACACCCCCGTCCCCCAACACAGGGCTTTCCCTCTGCTGAGTCACTGAATGAGCCACGTTGGGGGCCGCTGGTGTCAGGGGGATCGTGAAGAGACTGGGGGAGGACAGGACAGAAGTGGAAGGGATGGAGGAAGAGCCCTGCGGGGAGCAGAATTTCAATGGCTAAAATTAGCATGGGGAAGGAGCAGGAAAGGGCCGGATTATGTAACCCGGGTTATCTGTTCTTAGGCAACCAGAGGTCCACACCCCGCGGGGCTGCTCAGCCCTCCTCTGGGGTGCCACCTGACCTCAGCCAGGCCCCAGCTCCTCCACCACCCCTGCCCGCCCTGAATCGGGGCCTCCCCTCAGGGCAGCCCAGGCCCGGCCTCAGGCAGGCATGGCCCTTGGGGCTGAGGGCCTGGGGTTCCGTGGGAGAGGAAGCATGCGGTTAGACCTGGAAGCAGCTCCGAGACTGTAGACCAAGCCCACTGCCACTGTCCCGGGGGCAGCGGGGCTCAGAGCAGGGGAGGGCAGGCTGAGGAGCAGGTGCTGTGCCTCGTGTCGGAGGGGCCACCTAATCGCCACGCTCCCACCCTGCCCGGAGCAGGCCACCCTTCGGGGGCAGCCACCAGGGACCTGGGGTGGGCACAGGGCCCTCAGACAACAGCCTGTAGTTAGGGAGTGGCCTGGGCCCAGGGACCAGGCAGAGGGGCAGCGGGGCGCTGGGGAGAAGGGGCCTGTGAGAGGAAGCTGCTGTGATTCAGAGAAGAGGCTTCACGCTGTGAGCAGCCCTGTCCATCCGGTTCCCCTCACAGGCGGAAGATTTCGGAAGTGGCATGCAAAGACACACACACACACACACCCCGTTGGTGCACTAGGGGGTTAGGGTTCAGGTCCCTAAACTGGGTGGGGGTTGAGAAGTAAGCGATAGAAAACGGGTCCCTATGCTTCTTCCTCCACCTAGGAGACTGTAGTTTTTGGTTACATAATTTCCCGTTCTGCAAGCGTTATATAAAACCAAAGCAAGTGGGGCCCTGGTGCCGGGGCCCCCAGACCTCCATCTTCTCAACGTCCCTCCCTGGTGTCTGGCCCCCAGCCCCGATGGGGGTTCCCCTGAGATAAAGGCTGTTCACTTTCTCTGACCACACAGTTTCCGCTTCTGTGTCTCTTGTTTCCTAGGCTGATAAAAATACTGAGCCCTAGAGGCCTTGGCTTCCTCTGACCCCCTGGTGCCAGGCAGCAGGCATCCTGTCCACCACAGTGGGGGCTGGGCCAGGCCAGGGATCCCCAGGGGCTGACTCAGTGCCCACAGTGAAGCTTTGGGGAGGTGGAAGTATGCAATCTATTCCCTTGAGCTGGGACCAAGAGTGGGGCTCACTGGACAATGCATTGGGGTTCAGTTTGAGAAATGGGGTTAGGAAGAGACGAGATGAAGAAGGTAGGTCTGGGTGATACAGAGGAATAAAACTCCCAACCTACTATGTCCACGAGTTCTTGTTCTCTAAAACCGAAGAGTGAATTTTAGGAACAATGGAGGTGAAGAGTAGAATGTATTTATTGAGAGAAAGAAAGCTTCTGTCTGAAGAAGAGAGACAGAAGGGGTCCCGAGCGGGTTGCCCAGGACTCTGTCTTTTCCATGGACTTTTATAGAGTAAGTCACGGGTTCAAGGTGGGGGAAGACTGGGAACTCACAAGGCAGATGGGCATAAAGTGGGACATAACTATAGTTAGCCAATAAGATCAATAGTTCAGGTAAAATTGATCACATTAGGGACAAATGGGGAAGTGAGTCACGTAGGAAGCGGGCATTCTTACAGAGCTGTGACTCTTTCCTAGGGGGATGGGAACTATTTAGGGTATCAATCCTCAGGATAGGGGTGCATTTTCATGGTCTTTTGAGGCCTGGTCCAC
Source organism: Dolichotis patagonum (assembly GCA_004027295.1). NCBI lineage: Eukaryota > Metazoa > Chordata > Mammalia > Rodentia > Caviidae > Dolichotis > Dolichotis patagonum. The sequence goes on along the minus strand of PVJX010029660.1, from coordinate 13,958 downwards.
AGCAGGAGGCGTCAGCTTCCCCTGGCAGTTTCCAGGTGTCAGCACTGGCTCTATTGAGGACCTAGCCCTGTCTCACTGCCTATAATATTTCTGACTAACTCAGCTGCCTGCTACATGGGGACTGGGTGAGGACACATTCAGGTCCAATTAGGAAAAGGATCCAAGAGAGATTCTATTCGGTGCAGGTCAGTGAAGCATCATGCGGCCCAAAGATAGATTCAGACTCTGCTTTAAGCACATGATACCCTGCAGGACCGGCCCGCAGCTGGCTGGCGGAGCAGCTTTCCAGAAAGGCTCGCTGGATACAAGGCCCGTTCAGCATCTTCTCAGTGTGGTGTCCCTTCCCCTTGGTATGGAGCAAGATCCCCTGCAACTAGGGTTTTCTGACCGACTTACTGGCCAAGAATTATCTGACAGCCAGCTCTCACAGGGAAAGGTGGGCAGGAAAGTTAGAGTGCTTCTAGGTTTTATGTCTGGCTTCATGAAAGGATAGTTCTACTTTCTATGGCTTTGGGGAAGAGGAGTTCTGGTTTTTATGACTTGCTTGGGGGGCAGGTAAAGTTGCGGAAGACGGGCCGGGGATTTAGCTCAGTGGCTTAAGCACCTGCCTGGCAAGCTCGAGGTTGTGAGTTCAACCCCCGGTACCAAAAAAAAAAAAAAAGGTTGAGGAAGACAGGAGGGCAGAGGTCAGTGTTAGAATTTTCGGCGCGATGAAACAGCAAAATATGAGATAAAGAGACCTTTATTCCCAAGGACATGGAGAGAAGTCCACGACCACAGACAGCCTGGCCTTCTCTAACCTGCACTTGCGGGTTAGGGTACTCATATAACCTCTGCCCTGGCTGGTGCCCAGGGCAGGGACGGGTAATGCACAGGTTACTGATTGGGGGTATTTTCCTGCCACTGGGAAAGGTGACTACAGTTTGGTCCCGCCCCTTGGTCCTGCCTCCCACCGCAGCTTTCCAGGGCACAACTCTCAGTCAGGAAGAGACTTTCTGCTCGGCCCCTTCCAGCTCCTTCCTTCAGCCCTCAGCAGGCCAAGGTGCGACCTTTGGGGGCGCCTGGTCCTGAGCCCGCCACGGCAGGATGCCTGAGTACAGGCAAAGGGCCACTAGCACATGGTGGGCATCTAAAATTGACCGTGATTTCTTCCCTCCAGGCCTGGGCTCTCCTGTCATCCCTCTGCGGATGTCCCCAGGGCCAATCAAGCCCAAATCCCCGACCTCTGCCGTGGCCTCGGGTCCTCTCACTGGTGCCCGCCCCACCCCAGGGCTCAGCGTCCCCTGCACACACCGTGTGTCCTGACCTCCACTCGGCACGCTGGCCCCTGCCTGTTGGCCAAGCCCGCGGGCCTTGCTAGATTTTCCCACTGAGCCTGTGTCCATTACTTAGCTGATGCCCTTTTCCTCTAATCACGTTTCCATATGTCTGCTCATTCTTCATCAAATCTAAGCATAAAAATAGTTTTTCTGGGTATGGTGGTGCACACCTGTAATTCCAGCTACTCAAGAGATTGAGGGAGGAGGATCACATGTTCAAGACCAGCCTGGGCCATTTAGCAAGACCCCATCTCAAAATTTAAAAAATAAAAATAAAAATGAGCTTGGAAGGCTGCATGCCTGCAATCCCGGCACTTTGGAGGCTGAGGCAGGAGGATTACCATGAGTCCGAGGTCAGCTACATAGTGAGTCCAGGGCCAGCCTGAGCTACATAGTGAGACCCTGTCTCGAAAAAAGGAGTAGCATTAGCATCCGACTCCAACTCACACACTTTCTACTCACGACTTCAGTGTCGTCCAAGAAGCAAACATTACCAACTTGGTGGAGACACAGTCACGTGTGTGATGGGTGATGCTGGTACAGGGGACTGAAGCGCCCAGCCCACTATACGTCAGGTATGAGTTCACATTCTCTAAAATTGAAGAATGAATTTTAGGAACAACAGAGGTTAAGAGCAGAATACATTTATTGAGGGAAAGAAAGCTTCTGTCTGAAAGACAGAAGGGGTTCTAAGTGGGTTGCCAAAGACTGTCTTTTTCTAGGGACTTTTATAGAGTAAAACCATGGGGTGAGGCGGGTTCAAGGTGGGGAAAAAGGGAACTCGAGAGGTGGGCATAGGGTGGCACAGAACTACTGTTACAGGCAGCTGAGTGAGTTGGAAATACAGGCAGTGAGAAGGGGCTGGGTCCTCCAAGGAGCCAGAGCAGACGCCCAGAGGCCTTGGAACTGAGGGAGACAGACAGACGCCTCCTGCTGTGGGCCAGGCCTCAGGACAAAGGATCAAGCAAATGCATCCATAGCTTAGGGACTCATATTCTAAGTAGCTCCCTGTCACCCTGGGGAAGCCTAGAGTCACCATCCCAATCCCCTAAGGGAAGAGTCACCGCTCCCTAAGAATGCCCGCTTGCTACATGACTCACTTCCCTACGTGTCCCTGATTTGATCAATTTTACCTGCGCAATGAATCTGATTGATTAACCACAGCGATACAGGGGAATGAAAGTCCCAGCCCATGTCCAGTATGAGTCTGTGCTCTCCAAAATGGAAGAATGAATTTTAGAAACAACAGAGGTTAAGAGCAGAATCTACTCCCTGAGAGAAAGCAAGCTTCCGTCTGAGGGACAGAAGGGGTCCCGAGCACGTTGCCAAGGGCTCTGTCTTTTCTAGGGACTTTTATAGAGTAAAATCATGGGGTGAGATGGGTTCAAGGTGGGGAAGACGGGAACTCGAGAGGTGGGCATAGGGCGGCACAGAACTATGGTTAACCAGTAAGATTCATTGCGCAGGTAAAATTGATCAAATCAGGGACACGTGGGGAAGTGAGTCATGTAGCAAGCGGGCATTCTTAGGGAGCGGTGACTCTTCCCTTAGGGGATTGGGATGGTGACTCTAGGCTTCCCCAGGGTGACAGGGAGCTACTTAGAATATGAGTCCCTAAGCTATGGATGCATTTGCTTGATCCTTTGTCCTGAGGCCTGGCCCACAGCAGGAGGCGTCTGTCTGTCTCCCTCAGTTCCAAGGCCTCTGGGCGTCTGCTCTGGCTCCTTGGAGGACCCAGCCCCTTCTCACTGCCTGTATTTCCAACTCACTCAGCTGCCTGTAACAGTAGTTCTGTGCCACCCTATGCCCACCTCTCGAGTTCCCTTTTTCCCCACCTTGAACCCGCCTCACCCCATGGTTTTACTCTATAAAAGTCCCTAGAAAAAGACAGTCTTTGGCAACCCACTTAGAACCCCTTCTGTCTTTCAGACAGAAGCTTTCTTTCCCTCAATAAATGTATTCTGCTCTTAACCTCTGTTGTTCCTAAAATTCATTCTTCAATTTTAGAGAATGTGAACTCATACCTGACGTATAGTGGGCTGGGCGCTTCAGTCCCCTGTACCAGCATCACCCATCACACACGTGACTGTGTCTCCACCAAGTTGGTAATGTTTGCTTCTTGGACGACACTGAAGTCGTGAGTAGAAAGTGTGTGAGTTGGAGTCGGATGCTAATGCTACTCCTTTTTTCGAGACAGGGTCTCACTATGTAGCTCAGGCTGGCCCTGGACTCACTATGTAGCTGACCTCGGACTCATGGTAATCCTCCTGCCTCAGCCTCCAAAGTGCCGGGATTGCAGGCATGCAGCCTTCCAAGCCCATTTTTATTTTTATTTTTTAAATTTTGAGATGGGGTCTTGCTAAATGGCCCAGGCTGGTCTTGAACATGTGATCCTCCTCCCTCAATCTCTTGAGTAGCTGGAATTACAGGTGTGCACCACCATACCCAGAAAAACTATTTTTATGCTTAGATTTGATGAAGAATGAGCAGACATATGGAAACGTGATTAGAGGAAAAGGGCATCAGCTAAGTAATGGACACAGGCTCAGTGGGAAAATCTAGCAAGGCCCGCGGGCTTGGCCAACAGGCAGGGGCCAGCGTGCCGAGTGGAGGTCAGGACACACGGTGTGTGCAGGGGACGCTGAGCCCTGGGGTGGGGCGGGCACCGGTGAGAGGACCCGAGGCCACGGCAGAGGTCAGGGATTTGGGCTTGATTGGCCCTGGGGACATCCGCAGAGGGATGACAGGAGAGCCCAGGCCTGGAGGGAAGAAATCACGGTCAATTTTAGATGCCCACCATGTGCTAGTGGCCCTTTGCCTGTACTCAGGCATCCTGCCGTGGCGGGCTCAGGACCGGGCGCCCCCAAAGGTCGAACCTTGGCCTGCTGAGGGCTGAAGGAAGGAGCTGGAAGGGGCCGAGCAGAAAGTCTCTTCCTGACTGAGAGTTGTGCCCTGGAAAGCTGCGGTGGGAGGCAGGACCAAGGGGCGGGACCAAACTGTAGTCACCTTTCCCAGTGGCAGGAAAATACCCCCAATCAGTAACCTGTGCATTACCCGTCCCTGCCCTGGGCACCAGCCAGGGCAGAGGTTATATGAGTACCCTAACCCGCAAGTGCAGGTTAGAGAAGGCCAGGCTGTCTGTGGTCGTGGACTTCTCTCCATGTCCTTGGGAATAAAGGTCTCTTTATCTCATATTTTGCTGTTTCATCGCGCCGAAAATTCTAACACTGACCTCTGCCCTCCTGTCTTCCTCAACCTTTTTTTTTTTTTTTGGTACCGGGGGTTGAACTCACAACCTCGCGCTTGCCAGGCAGGTGCTTAAGCCACTGAGCTAAATCCCCGGCCTGTTCCGCAACTTTACCTGCCCCCCAAGCAAGTCATAAAAACCAGAACTCCTCTTCCCCAAAGCCATAGAAAGTAGAACTATCCTTTCATGAAGCCAGAAATAAAACCTAGAAGCACCCTAACTTTCCTGCCCACCTTTCCCTGTGAGAGCTGGCTGTCAGATAATTCTTGGCCAGTAAGTCGGTCAGAAAACCCTAGTTGCAGGGGATCTTGCTCCATACCAAGGGGAAGGGACACCACACTGAGAAGATGCTGAACGGGCCTTGTATCCAGCGAGCCTTTCTGGAAAGCAGCTCCGCCAGCCAGCTGCGGGCCAGTCCTGCAGGGTATCATGTGCTTAAAGCAGAGTCTGAATCTATCTTTGGGCCGCATGATGCTTCACTGACCTGCACCGAATAGAATCTCTCTTGGATCCTTTTCCTAATTGGACCTGAATGTGTCCTCACCCAGTCCCCATGTAGCAGGCAGCTGAGTTAGTCAGAAATATTATAGGCAGTGAGACAGGGCTAGGTCCTCAATAGAGCCAGTGCTGACACCTGGAAACTGCCAGGGGAAGCTGACGCCTCCTGCTGTGGACCAGGCCTCAAAAGACCATGAAAATGCACCCCTATCCTGAGGATTGATACCCTAAATAGTTCCCATCCCCCTAGGAAAGAGTCACAGCTCTGTAAGAATGCCCGCTTCCTACGTGACTCACTTCCCCATTTGTCCCTAATGTGATCAATTTTACCTGAACTATTGATCTTATTGGCTAACTATAGTTATGTCCCACTTTATGCCCATCTGCCTTGTGAGTTCCCAGTCTTCCCCCACCTTGAACCCGTGACTTACTCTATAAAAGTCCATGGAAAAGACAGAGTCCTGGGCAACCCGCTCGGGACCCCTTCTGTCTCTCTTCTTCAGACAGAAGCTTTCTTTCTCTCAATAAATACATTCTACTCTTCACCTCCATTGTTCCTAAAATTCACTCTTCGGTTTTAGAGAACAAGAACTCGTGGACATAGTAGGTTGGGAGTTTTATTCCTCTGTATCACCCAGACCTACCTTCTTCATCTCGTCTCTTCCTAACCCCATTTCTCAAACTGAACCCCAATGCATTGTCCAGTGAGCCCCACTCTTGGTCCCAGCTCAAGGGAATAGATTGCATACTTCCACCTCCCCAAAGCTTCACTGTGGGCACTGAGTCAGCCCCTGGGGATCCCTGGCCTGGCCCAGCCCCCACTGTGGTGGACAGGATGCCTGCTGCCTGGCACCAGGGGGTCAGAGGAAGCCAAGGCCTCTAGGGCTCAGTATTTTTATCAGCCTAGGAAACAAGAGACACAGAAGCGGAAACTGTGTGGTCAGAGAAAGTGAACAGCCTTTATCTCAGGGGAACCCCCATCAGGGCTGGGGGCCAGACACCAGGGAGGGACGTTGAGAAGATGGAGGTCTGGGGGCCCCGGCACCAGGGCCCCACTTGCTTTGGTTTTATATAACGCTTGCAGAACGGGAAATTATGTAACCAAAAACTACAGTCTCCTAGGTGGAGGAAGAAGCATAGGGACCCGCTTTCTATCGCTTACTTCTCAACCCCCACCCAGTTTAGGGACCTGAACCCTAACCCCCTAGTGCACCAACGGGGTGTGTGTGTGTGTGTGTCTTTGCATGCCACTTCCGAAATCTTCCGCCTGTGAGGGGAACCGGATGGACAGGGCTGCTCACAGCGTGAAGCCTCTTCTCTGAATCACAGCAGCTTCCTCTCACAGGCCCCTTCTCCCCAGCGCCCCGCTGCCCCTCTGCCTGGTCCCTGGGCCCAGGCCACTCCCTAACTACAGGCTGTTGTCTGAGGGCCCTGTGCCCACCCCAGGTCCCTGGTGGCTGCCCCCGAAGGGTGGCCTGCTCCGGGCAGGGTGGGAGCGTGGCGATTAGGTGGCCCCTCCGACACGAGGCACAGCACCTGCTCCTCAGCCTGCCCTCCCCTGCTCTGAGCCCCGCTGCCCCCGGGACAGTGGCAGTGGGCTTGGTCTACAGTCTCGGAGCTGCTTCCAGGTCTAACCGCATGCTTCCTCTCCCACGGAACCCCAGGCCCTCAGCCCCAAGGGCCATGCCTGCCTGAGGCCGGGCCTGGGCTGCCCTGAGGGGAGGCCCCGATTCAGGGCGGGCAGGGGTGGTGGAGGAGCTGGGGCCTGGCTGAGGTCAGGTGGCACCCCAGAGGAGGGCTGAGCAGCCCCGCGGGGTGTGGACCTCTGGTTGCCTAAGAACAGATAACCCGGGTTACATAATCCGGCCCTTTCCTGCTCCTTCCCCATGCTAATTTTAGCCATTGAAATTCTGCTCCCCGCAGGGCTCTTCCTCCATCCCTTCCACTTCTGTCCTGTCCTCCCCCAGTCTCTTCACGATCCCCCTGACACCAGCGGCCCCCAACGTGGCTCATTCAGTGACTCAGCAGAGGGAAAGCCCTGTGTTGGGGGACGGGGGTGTTAGGTGGGGAGGAGGATGTGGTTCTGCTTGGGCAACGGGGGCCGGCGGGAAACGGGTGCTGTTCCCCTTTTGCCGCTGTTCGCACCTCTCTCTCCTGTGGCTGCAGCCTGTGGGGTGGGCAGGACCCCCACCCAGCAGGGCAGGGCAGGGCAGGGCAGGGCAGCAGGCCGAGGCCGGCCAGGGCCCCCGGCCCCCGCGTGGCGGCCCAGACCGGGGTGTGGGCGCTGCGGCTGTCGGCGGGCGGCAAGGCGATGTCATGGGCGGTGAAAACCATAGCAGTGGAAAAGGGCAGAGGAGCCGGGAGCGGCCGGAGCCGGGGCTTATTTGGAGCCGGCGGAATCGCGCCCCGCTAAGGCCCACGCGGCTGCACCGCGCGCCCCTGCCGCCCCATCCCGGACCGCGCTCCTCGCCGCGCCCCCGGTCACTTGAGCGCCTCCGCGCGGCGATTCAGCGCCTGCGACAGCGCCGTCACGGCCCCCATCACGCGGCCCAGCTCCCGGGTCTCGATCTGGCTCCGGAACCGCTGCAGGAAGCGGTCGGGGTGCCAGCGGACCTGCTGGACCCGCAGGTACCTCCGCAGGGCGCCCCGCTCCTCCGAGGGCGGTCCCCTGGCCACCAGGGCCGCGGCCATGGCCTCGGGGTCGCCCCCGCCGGGACACGGCCAGGGCACGTCCCCGAAGCGCCACAGGCCGCCGCGCTCCGGGCCTCGGCCTGGCCCGCGGCCCCCGCCGGCCTCCCGGGCCCCTGCGGCCCGGCTCTGGCGCAGCTCGGCCTCCTTGGCCTCGGCCCGCTCTCGGAAGAGCCGCTGCTCCTCCTCTGGCTGTCGCCAGCCGTGACTGGCACCCTCGGCCCGCGGGGGCCGGCAGGGCCGCGCTGCCCGCTGCTGCTGCTTCCAGGCGTGTTCCCGCGCCAGGCGATCCGACCAGGCCGAGAAGGACTCGGGGTCCCGGGTGTCCCAGGAAGCATCGTCTGCAGGGAGGCGGCGGAGGAGGGCTGTGAGCATGCCAGGCGGGAAGTGCACAGGAGCCCAGCCTGGGGAGCCGCGCAGTGGGCCCGGGGTGGGGTGTCCTCACCTTCAAACCTCCCGATGACCTCCTGCCACTCGTCCTGCAGCTCGCCCTGCAGCTTCTGCCTCCATGCCCGCTCCTTGGAAGCCTCCTCATCCTCCTCCTCTTCAGCAGAGTCCCAGGGGGGCCCCCAGCCCAGAAGTTGTCCAGGAGTCTCCCCATCTTTGTTCTTTATTCCCATGGCAGAGGGACAGCGACTCAGCAGTGGCAGGAAGAAGTCGGTGTAGGCTGTTGGGAGAAGAGTGGGGAAAGAAGTGAGCTGGGACTCAGGCTTGGCACCCAGGCTGCCATCTTGAATTCCCTTGGTCTTCTGTGACAGGAAGGGTAGCACAGCTACTCCAGAGGAGGAGGAGACAGAGCCTACCTTTGAGGCCTTTCTGGACAACTTAGACCTTGTCTCAGAATAGAAAATAAAGGGGGGCCCACACAGTATAGAAATTAATCACCCCTGACAAATACTTCCCAATAGTTTATACACATGATGAGTCTGTGGTACTTCAAACCCTTCTGACTCATGTCCTCACCCACTATTTTGGTGTGCTCTGCAAAATGACATTTTCTGGCCTGGACTCTGGCCACCTAGGACAATGTCAAAATCCTGTGTTTTCGGGCTGGGGATTTAGCTCAGTGCCCTAAGCAAGTGCAAGGTCGTGAGTTTGATCGCTGGTACCAAAAAAAAAAAAAAAAAAAAAAAAAAAAAAAATCCTGTGTTTTCCACTTCTGGTTTGAAAATATTGTCACTAACATCCCTTACTAAATTCTTCACCCAGGACTATATATTAGCCTAGCAAAAGATCTGAATCTTCTACTCTGTATCCATTCACATATACAAGAATATTTCCTATCACTTTTCTATTAGTTGGGTAAGACACACGTTTGCAGGGCAATGTCTCTCCTCCCGGCTTACACAAGGGATTCTGGGAGGCCAGCAGTGAGTCTGAGCCACGGAAATGTGGCCAGCAGCAGAACAAGCTCTCCGCAAATGACTGAGGAGTAGAGGGCCAGGCTGGCGGCCTCTCAGGGGCTGGGAGCAAATAGGAACGGGAGTGCCCTTCTCCCTGAACTCGGACCCTCTGTCTGGTCAAGCTGAACCTAGCATCATGGCCGAACCCAAGCTCACAACTGTGGCCAACTGCCTCCTTCACCCCGGGGACACAGGAGGCGAGTGAGGTGGCCTGTCTTCCTGTAGACCTACTTTCTGTCCCCAAGGTGGAAGGAAATGGGCTGTAGCCGTGAAGCCTTTGGTTGGTGGTGCTGGAAAGTTCTTTTTACCTGGCAGAAGGATGGCATCGGGGAAGGGCTGCCCCATCACTGCTAGGAAGGCAGGAAGTCACAGTGGCCCAGCCTGGGCTACGGAGGTGTTCCCCCCACCCCAGCATGGTGAGGCAAGAGGACCCCACTCCCCAGTGCTGCTGCTATAACCTGTCACAAGTCCTCCCAACTTGTCCCACCCAGAAAGTGCCTGTCCTGTCGTCAACTGCTTATTCCCACTGGGGCTCGCTGCAGGTGTGCGTGTGCGAAGGGAGGGGGGTGCTCAGGCTTGCAGGGGAGGTCTCTAACTCAGGTAAGGGGGAGCAAGGCTTCCGCCTAGAAAGACATGGTAGCCAAAATATGGCACAGAACACTAAATGGCCACTACAGATGATGTGTGCATGTGAAAAATCTGGCTGCAGGACTGTTTATGAGATGTGATCACAACAGTTTAAATGAAGAGATCAATCTGGGGTGCCCCTACAGCACCCGCTGTTTAGGAAGCTCAGGTAGGTAGGTCACTCGAACCTAGGAGCTGAGGACCCACCAGAACAACATAGCAAAACCCATCTGAAGAACAAAAATTAAATAAAAAATCAAAAAAAGAAAGAAAAGAAAAAGAAAAAGACCAAATCAGCGTTTGAAAAAAAGAGTGGAAAATTCTAGTTTTTAGGTGATGGGGTTGTAGGTGGCTTTCTCATTTCAGTTTTATTTAATCAATATTTAATGTGACAGTGACATAACTAAGTTGGATTTTCTTTCTTTTTTAAGGAAGGAATAATTGCTCAGGGTTAGCACACTGCTGAGGCCCATCCCAGTCGTGTCTTGGTATACGCAAACGCACACAGGAGACAAACAGATGCAGACACTCGGTCATTCTGCTGCTGCACGTACCGTCTGGTCTTGCTTTTCACGTTTAACATCCCATGTACATTTTTCCACGACAATATACAGCCTACTTCATTCTTCAGGATGACTGTGTAGTGTTCCACTGCGCAAAGCACAACTCTCCCCACTCCTCAGTGACAAATTTTGTTTCCAAAAGCCTTGGGTTTCACACATGTATCTCTTTGTGGACTTGTTACAGTTTTTGTGTAGGGTAGATTTTCACAAGTGGAATTTCTGAGTCAAACATATACCAAAAAAAAAAAAAAAAAAAAAAAAAAAAAAAAAAAAAAAAAAAAAAAAAAAAAAAAAAAGAAAAAGCAACAAAGCAAAACAAAAACCCAAAACAAAACCATGCAGGGCAGTACATGCCTGTCTCTAATCTCTACACTGAGAGGATGAGGCGGGAGGATCACAAATCTGAGGCCAAGAGGCCAACCTGGGCAGTTTAGAGACTCAGCAAGATCCTGCCTCAGAATAAAAATAAATTCTCAAAAAAAGGGGGGATTGAGATGTAGCTCAGTGCAGAGGCCTTGGGGTCAATCCCTAGTGCTAAAAACAAATACACAACCCCCCCACCCCCGCCAGGGGACTGAACCCCGCGCTTAGGCAGTGAGCGCCATCCTAAGTGCTGGCGTGTGCCACCATGTGCGTCTTACATCACTTTAAGAAAAGAAATAAAACCACCATAGACCTTCTGGGTGCAAGCAATCCTCCTGCCCCAGCCCCCCGAGGGGCTGGGAGGACAGGGCACCTGCTGCCACACCCGGCTTTGGAAATTACGTTTGAGTCAGGGGGAGGCAGCGCTCTTTTTTCTCCACGTGAGCCAAGTGTTCCAACATCATTTATTAAGTATCTTGACTCCCTAGTATTTGAAATGTTATTGTTATTATCAATTTAGCAGTAAAGATCAACTTTTCTCAATGCTCGGTAATTACTATAATTCATACAGGGAAAAATAAAGATGAAAAAATTTTGTGGAAGGAAGAAAGTTTATTTTGTCTTTGTTATGGAAGTACTGCCTTTCCCTAATGCATAAAGCATGAATTCTACTTTGCTGCGGGCTGAATATATATTCTGTGTGTGCTAGGCTAGCGACACCCTCAACCTCAAACACACTTTTAAAAATGTCAGTGTTGGACCTGGGTGTGGTGGTGCATGCCTGTAATCCCAGCACTCAGGAGGCTGAGGCAGGAGGATCACTGTGAGTTTGAGGCCAGCCCGGGCTACACAGCAAGACCCTGTCTCAAAAAAGCAAACAGCTGTGGTAGGCTGGAAGGGATCCCAACACTAAGCAAAGTGAAAATCAGACAAAAGGAAGGCAAGGGCCAGGAAGGAGCCAGTGTGGGATGATGTGCGTAGCGTCATGGAAGACAGTGCCTCGGGCTGCAGCCACGGGTCTGTGTGCCGCACGACCCAGGGCTGGAAAGGTGAGCGGATCCAACCCGGATGCTACAGCAGGTCAAAGTGGGCAGTAGGTGTGAAATGCCTGCAGAACTGCAGTGCAGTGAGAGTTATGTCAGCAAAAGAAAAGCAGAACAAAACTGAACAGGCTGCCATTGGATTTTACTGCTTTTACCTAGAGTGTAATAAAGATGACCTCATTTTGCAAGGCTAACTCTGGGTCTGTGGAGAGAACGGTTACCGCCTGCCCAGGGTGTGTTTATTCAGGGTCTCCGCTGGCTAAGGACACTCATCAGGAGGTGGCTGTTTCTACAAAGGAGTCACTGGAAGTCCAGCCGCTGGGGACCTTATGGTAGAGTTACGGGGTGTAAACTCCAGCCCAGCCTCTCCTTTGGGCGTTCCTGGTGCACCCTTTATACCCCATAAGAGAAGCAGGGGAACCTGCTGGCAAAGACCCTGGGTCACAATTCAGGGAAGGTGTTTTCATTTCACTGAGGTGGGCAGGACTGAGAAGCTGCTGGCAGGCGGGGAGGCCTCTTGACCCAGGGGTTAGGAGGCCCCCTGGTGGCAGGTCTTGCAGGAGTTGGGGAGAGAGGCCTGGGAGGACAGTGGGTCCCAGAGAAGAGGCCCAGAGGAAAGTTTCCCTCTGGGACAAGTTCCTGAACCTGAAGGGCACCCTGTCTTTCTTGGGGTGCTCTGCTTTATCCTAGCTAACATCAGCCAGCCAGTCTGATACCTGTACTGGTAAACTTCCTCTTCGCTTTTAAGTTAAAAAGAAAAATACGCAAGTCACCAGGCATTTCACACATGACAACAGAAAGAAAGAAGAGTTTTAAGCCAGGCATGATGGGACATACCTGTAATCCCAGCACTCAGGAGGCTGAGGCAGGAGGATCATTGGAAGTTTGAGACCAGCTGGGCCTACAAAGTGAGCCAAAAACAGCCTGAACTGCATAGCGAGACCCTGTCTCAAAAAAAGAAAAATACATACATACATACATAAATAAATAAATAAATAAATAAATAAAATTGACTTAGCAGGGGGCTTTAGGGAGAAGAGGGTACTTGTATATACTTGGGGACGGGTGGACAAGTAGCAAATCAGACTGAGTTAGTGCTGTTCCTCACACCTTGAGGTTCTGTCCTTACATCCGCCCTCTACGAGGAGCCCTCTACTCTAACTGGGAAAAGGCTTTCACCTTTGCAATGTGTGAGAAGGGCCAGGCCTCTACACAGAGCGGCTTCCACTGTGTTATCAAAGGTCCCCGTCTGTGTGCCTCAGTGCAGCCCCAGGAAGCAAACTCCCGAGTGTTTCTGGCCCGAGATGTCTGGATATTGGCATCAGTAAGATAAAACATCACAGATAGTCTCGCTTCAGATCAGGTTCAGTTTCTGTCACTATGTGAGTTTTGCTGTCAGACTGATGAAAGCTGCTTCCCAGAGTGGTTTTAAGTTTCGAAACTGTGTGTAGGGGGTTTGGAGCTGCTGATAAGGACAGCAATGACAGTCAGTAGTTGCCACTGGGTCCTCACCGTGTGCAAGCGTTCCAGTCTCGTCTTGTGTCAGCTGGTCTCAAAACACACCTGTCAGAGCAGGGGTACTTTGGACACGTGTAAATACACAAGTCAACACAGACAACGAAGTTACTGTCTGTAGAGCGAGCAGAGACACGCTGAACAGCTGGGTGACTTTGCAGGTGACTTCTCTGTGCCCAGCTCCTCACTGGGATGGGGGTCAATGTCACTGACTCACCTCACGGGGCTTTGGGAGGACTGAACTAGCTACTCAGTGAAAAGCGCCTGGCACGCGGCAAGCGCTCTTCCTACATTAGTCTTACATATGAGCAAACTAAACCTCAGGAAAGCTCAGCAACTTAATACAAAGCTATGAAGTGTGGAGCTGGGGGCCGGGCGTGGTGGTGCACACCTGTAATCCCAGCACTTGGGAGGCTGAGGCAGGAGAATCTTCATGAGTTCAAGGCCAGCCTGCGTTACACAGTGAACTCAACTGCACAGGGAGACCCTGTCTAAAAAAAAAAAAAAAAGAAAAAAAAGAAAGAAAGAAAAAAGAAAAGAAAGAAAGAAAAACAAATGTGGAGCTGGGATTTGAATCTGGGCAATCCAATCACAGAGCCTACCTTCTAGGATGTGTGTTGTGCTATAGGCCAGCAATGAATCAAGAAGCAAAGTAGTTACTAAAGTAGCAAGAGATTGAATTTAGGGCCAGG
>PVJX010029659.1:0-22723 GCA_004027295.1 Dolichotis patagonum | reverse complement strand
GTGATATATGTGCACCCATGTTTATAGCAGCACAATTTGTAATAGCCAGATCTTGGAAACAACCTAAGTGCCCATCAACTGAGGAATGGATAAAAAAGTTGTGGCATTTTTATACAATGGAGTACTACTCAGCTATAAAGAATGATCACATCGAGATATTTATAAATAAATGGACATGACTTGAGACCATTGTCTTAAGCGAAATAAACCAAAATCACAAGGGTAAATACCATATAGTCTCCCTAGTATGAGATTTGATAAGAGTATATAAGACTTTATATAGTAAGCATGAGTCCCCATCTCATAGCTTTAAAGTCTTTCAAAGTTTTCAATCATCAGTTGGAATGGTGTTATCCTGTTTTGTTTGACTATATCATACATGATGACATGAACAGCTATTTTGAAGAAAACATTATGACAGCTATTGCTAATTTAATATCATCCTTCTTAGAAGTCCTACCATGCTTTTTTTGTTCTACTACCGTTGGTTCTATCACATTGTGTCTTATTGGAATTTGAATATGTATGATAGTTCAAACAAATTTTTTTATCAAAAATGAGATATTATAGTACCCATTGATCATTTTCTGTTATTCGGTTCAGAAAGCCCTGTAATTCTTTCACTCTAGGCATGACTTTATACTATTGTGTTATGTTCGATATTATTTTATTTGAAACTATGCTCAACTATAGTAGAGTAAGAGATATGGTGTTAGCTACTGTTGATGTCCAGTTGTCTTAATGTAAAGTACTGTGTTGCCTATGTTCTCCTGGTGTGATCTGCTCTGTATTGGCCCCTTTTGTTTTATTCTCTTTCAAATAAAAAAAAGAAAATAGAATCACAGCAGACTTTTCAGCACAAACCCTCAAGTCAAGACATGATTGGAATGAGATATTTCAAGCCATGAAAGAAAACAACTTTCAACCCAGACTGATATACCTAGAAAAATTTTCATTCAAATTTAATGGAGAATCAAGATACTTCCTTGACAAAGAACAACAGAAGGAATTCACATTCACCAAGCCAACCATAGAAACAGTGTAGAAAGTCATACTAGACAGAGTTAGAAATGAACACAATCCCCTGAACACCCAGACATATAATAATTAAGATCAGACATACACCATAAAAACAGAATACTAAAAGCTGTTAGAGAAAAGGCACAACTCACCTATCAACGTAAAACTATCAGAATCACAGCAGACTTCTCAGCACAAACCTTCAGGTTAAGATGAGCTTGTAGTGAAGTATTGCATGCCCTAAAAGAAAACAAATTTCAACACAGACTGATGTACCCAGCAAAACTGTCTTTCAAATTTAATGGAGAAACAGGATACTTCTATGACAGAGAACAACTAAAAAAATTCATATCCACCAAACCAACCTTAGAAAGAGTGCTGAAGGACATCCTAGATAGAGATAAAAACGACCACAATCTCCAGAACAACAACAGAAAGAAATCACCAGGCTAGACAATAAAGTAAACAAGGGAGAAAAGCAGGAACCTAACAACAGTAACACAACATGACAAAGTCAAGCCAGTACATATCAGTGATATATATATAAATGTAAATGGGCTCAATCCACATATCAAAAGAAACAGGTTGACAGAATGGATCAAGAAACAGGATTCCACAATATGCTGTATACAAGAAATGCATATGACTCAAAAAGAAACTCATAGATTAAAAGCCAAAGGATGAAAAACAGTATTCCCTGCAATGGGAACCCAGAAAAAAGTAGAAGTAACTATTATATTTGCAGACAATATGAACGTCAAACCTAAAATGACTAAACGAGACAAAGAAGGTCACTACATATTTGTAAGTGGAAAAATTCAAGATGAAGTACTAACAATTATAAATATATATGCACCAAATACAGGAGCACCCAACTATATAACACAGACACTAAAGGACATGAAAACCCAAAATACACAAGAACACAATTTTAACAGGGGACCTTAACAGCCCATTGTCACAAAGAGATAGATCAACTAGAAAAAGTCAACAAAGAAGTAATAGAGCTGAATAATATCAGTGAGCAATTGCTGTTAATAGATGTTTACAGAGTGTTCCACCCAACCACAAAAGAATAAACATTCTTCTCAGCTACACATGGCACATTCTCCAAAGTAGACCACATATAATACCATAAAATGTTCTTAAGCAAATTCAATGATATTGAAATTATCCCATGCATACTATCTGACCATAGTGCACTGAAATTGAAAATTAATGGCAAAAGAAAATGCAAAACTTGCATGCATACATGGAAATTAAACAACAACCCTTTAAACAACCAGTGGGCTATAGATCAAATTAAGGAAGAAATAAAGCAATATCTATAATTTAATGGAAATACAAAAACAATCTATTGTAATCTGTGGGATGCAATGAAAGCAGTCTTACGTGGGAAATATATAGCAGTAAATTGTCATATCAAGAAAACAGAACAAGTACAAATAAGCAACCTAATGCTTCATCTCAAGCTACTAAAAAAAGAAGAGCAAGTTAAACCCAAAGCTCATAGAACAGAGGAAATTGTAAATATTAGAGCAGAAATCAATGCAATTGAAACTAAAAAAAAAACCAAAGAATTAATGAATTAAATGCTGGTTTTTTGAGAGAATAAACAGAAGTGACAAACCTCTAGCTAAGCTTATAAAGAAAAAGAAAGAAAAAAACCCAAATTCGTGCAATAAGGACTGAAAAGGGGGAATTACTACAGATTCCATGGAAATTCAAAAGATTATGAATACCTACTTTGAAAATCTCTACTCACATAGAGAGGAAAACACAGAGGAAATGGACAGATTTCTAGAAACTTATGAACTATAAAAACTCAACCAAGAAAATATAGCAATTTTGAATAACCCAATATCAGCTATTGAAATGGAACATGTAATAAAAAAAAAAACCTTTCCAACAAAGAAAAGTCCAGGTCCTGATGGATTCACAGCTGAATTCTAGAAGAAATTTAGAGAAAACTTGATGCCAATACTCCTTAAACTCTTCAATGAAATTGAAAAGAAAGCAATCCTCCCTAATTCATTCCTAGAGCCAAGTATTACTCTGATACCAAAACCAGAGAAAGACCCAACCAAAAAGGAGAACTATAGGCCAATCTCACTGATGAACATAGAGGCAAAGATTCTCAATAAAATACTAGCATATAGAATGCAGCAAATCATTAAGAAGATTATACATCATGACCAAGTGGGGTTCATTCCAGGAGTGCAGGGATGATTTAACATATGCAAATCAATGAATGTAATATACCACATCAACAGAGCCAAAAACAAAAAACACATGGTCATATCAATAGATGCAGAAAAAACTTTTAATAAGGTCCAACACATTTTCATGATAGAAACCCTTCAGAAACTTGGAATACACAGTATCTATCTCAACCTTATAAAGGCCATCTATGACAAACCAACAATCAGTATTATACTAAATGGACAAAACTTAAAGCTTTCACTTTAATATCAGGAACAAGACAAGGATGTCCACTATCACCACTCCTTTTTTATATAGTTCTGGTAACACTAGCCAGGGCATTCAGACAAGATATAGAAATAAAAGGAATAAAAATAGGAAAGGAAGAAGTTAAATTATTACTATTTGCAGATGACATTATACTCTATATAGAAGACCTAAAAAACTACATTAAAAGACTTCTCCAGGTAATAAACAAATTAAGCAGTGTAGCTGGATACAAGGTCAATGATCAAAAATCAATAACATTCCTGTACACAAAAAAGAAACTCACTGAGAGAGAAATATGAAAATACGCCCTTCACAATACCATCTAAAAAATGAAATACTTAGGAATCAAACTAACTAAGAACGTAAAAGACATGTATGCTGAAAATTATAGTACACTAAAAAAAGGAGATTGAAAAGGATACTAGAAAATGGAAGGATATTCCTTTCTCTTGGCTAGGAAGAACCTATATTGTGAAAATGGCCATAGTCCCAAAACATTTATACAGATTTAATGCATTCCCAATCAAAATACCATTGACATACCTCACAGATCTAGAAAAAACACACCTAAAATTTGTTTGGAAAAATAAGAAACCTAGAATAGCAAAGGCAATTCTGGGTATTAAGGCAAGGCAGGAATCATCTCAATTCCTGACTTAAAACTGTACTACAAAGCCACAGTGATTATATCAGCATGATACTGGCAAAGAAATAGACCTGATGACCAGTGGAATGGATTAAAAGATGCAAGTATAAGTACAAGCACACTCAGACACCTGATATTTGACAAAATGGTTAAAAATGTTCACTGGAAGAAGCATAGCCTCTTTAATAAATGGTTTGGATAAATTGGCTCTCCACATGCAGATGACTGAAACTAGATCCATGCCTATCACCATGCACAAAAATAAAGTCTAAATGGATCAAAGACATAAATATTAAAAGAGAAACAATAAATCTACTGGAAGATAGAGTAGGTAGAAGTCTTGGAGACATAGGGGGAGACAGTGAATTCATGAAAAAAATGCAAACTGCACTGGAAATGCTTTAGAGAATCAACAACTGGGATTTCATATTATTGAAAAGTTTCTGTACTTCAAAGGAAATCACCATTAGAGAGAAAAGAAACCCCACAGAATGGGAAAGAATTTCAGACAGAAACCCCTCAGACAAAGGACTTATATCAAGAACATATAAAGAACTGAAACGCATCAAGCCATGCAAATTCAAAGACCCTGTCCAAAAGTGAGCATCTGAGATGAACACACAGTTCTCAGATAAAGATATACAAATGGCAAATAAATACATGAAGAAATGTTCACCATCACTGGTCATTCGACAAATGCAAATTAATACAACATGAGATTTCATCTCACTCCTGAAAGAATAGCTGCCATCAAGAAATCAACTGATAACAAAAGTTGGTGAGACTGCGGGGGAAAAAGGAACACTGCTCCACTGTTGGTGGGGGTGTAGACTGGTGCAACCAGTATGGAAATCAGTATGGATAATTCTCAGAAGACTAGGACTGGAAGCTCCATTCAACCCAGCTCTTCCCCTCCTGGGTATTTTCACAGAAAAACTGAAAAGGACATATCACAGTGATATATGTTCACCCATGTTCATAGCAGCAAAATTTGTAATAGCTAAATCTTGGAAACAACCAAGATGCTCATCAAACGCATAGTGGATGAAAAAGATGAGGTATTTTTACACAATGGAGTATTACTCAGCTATGAAGAAGGATGATCTTGAGGCCTTCATAGGGAAATAGAGACAATTTGAGACTATCCTCATTAGTGAAATAAATAAGAATCATATTTATAAATATCATATTGTGTCTCTAGTGTACAAAGGAATAAGAAATGAAGGAGTAATAAAACCCAAAATGTGTAACTGCTACTGTAAAAAACAAAGGAAAATAAAGTGATCTAAAGGATATAACTGCATGTATGTTTAAGTGTGTAAGATGAATTACCATATTACTGTTTTTGCTAGATTGTGGAGCAGAGCTATTAATAGTCTCATTTTTTGAATGTGTTCTTTGTATGTTTTAACTTTATAATGTGAACAACTATTTCCAAGATGGTGGTATGTAAGTTATCAAGTAATGATTTCTTAGTGTATTTTGTTCTTTTCTTTTTTTCCTTGGAATTTTGTATTGTTGCTACCCTTTTTTTCTGTTTGTTTTCTCTTTAAATATAATTTTTTAAAAATACAAATCCCTACAATATGAACTTTATTCAGCTGTTCAGGGTAAAGCCGTACAAGCTGAGCTGTGAAAAATTCTTGGCAGCATTGATGCACATATGGTATATTTGGCATTTATTTTTCTTTAAAACAAGTGATGTTAGTATATGAATATTTTTTTCTAAACTATTGATGTTTAACAGCAATATTGACACTTTTATATGAAGAAGTTTTTTGGGTGGCATTTTGGGCACTCCTCTCTAAAATGTTATCCATCCTTTCTCCATAGCAAGTGTTTGGACTTTAAATGACTCCATTAGCTCATATGTGGACCTGACTCCCATGGCAACAATATTAAAATGTGAGGTCTAGAGCAGTGATTGATTCATGCAGACACCAGTGTGTTAAAGAGGATCATCCATTGATTGGGACTCAGCTGAATGGACTGTTAGAATATGGAGCCTAGTTTGAGGAAGTAGGTCATAGTGCTGGTTCTTGCAGCTAGTGATGTGTTGAGCAGCACAGTAACCACTCACTATTTTTGGAAATCCAAGATATTAAAACTAAACTGAAGACACTGTGACAGCCTTTCCACAGCCAGGCACCATTTTAAAGCACAGCTGTGTGAACCACAGGCTCTAGATAACTATGAGACATCAAGACAGAGAAGGAAGACTGGGAGAAGTTCATCATTGGATACTGATGGCTATCCCATAGGTGCAAGGTGTTCTGGGTCGCTGCTGAGCAGTAGGGTGAATACAGCTAATAGTAATGTACTATTTATTGCACATATGTAGTATAGATGAATTTAATGATACCACAAAATGATCACTTTCAAGGAAGTAGACATTCAACTCTTATTAAGCTCTATATAGTTCATACGTATATATTAACATTGCATGCTGTGTTATGTGTAACTTTGATACGCGTAATATCAGTTCAAACAGAATCAATACAAAATTAAGGAAACAAAAAACACTACCATGCAGAAAAAAATTAGCATGAGAATTTTCATAGCTATTTCAATCATACCTGCCTCATACAAAAAAATAAATGTCACTCAGTAGGTGAATGTGTAAACAATCTGTGGAACAGAGTTCTTTAAAATTAGTTCTGCCTTATGTTGTTAAACACAATGCTATGTTTCTCTCTCGATTTCCAAACTTGATCCACTAGATTTTTTTCCAATTTTGAACTCATTCATGTTGCCACTTAGGCATTCTTTCATATATGTATCTTCTCTGCAATGGCATTCTGCAATTAACTTAGGAATGGATATTGTTCTTTGCTGCCTCAATATTATCACACTCAAGAACTGCTCCAGTTCACTGCTCCTTGCAGGTTTTCTCATCAGCCACGTTTTAAACTCTATAATTCTCCAGAACTGGTGTGGTGACTTTTTCCTTGAGTCCTCACGATGGCAATGTGTCCATATTTGGAGTGAGTCACAAAGTCCAGAGAGAGGCTCTGCATACTTGGAGGACTTTACCTGTGGGGGTATCATGAAAGAAGCTGGCAGTTTCACTTGATACCTAAAATGTGGCTATCAATGCTGTTTTGAGTTTCGCTGCTGGTTAGTTTGATAGAAATCAATTTTGCCCTATTGCACCTCCCTGGGCTCGCAAATTTGGGCTCTCTCTAGTGGATTATGGAGATCAGGGAGTCCCTCCTTTGAGTGGGAAACTCCCTTCAAATCTGTGTAATGATTCAAAACCTTGCAATACCTGTTCCTGTAATTGGATCCAGCAGCTTCCTGGGAAACTACATGGGATGGTGTTGGAGACCACTATGAAGCATCTCTGAGCAGGATTTAAAATTAATTAATTGGGTTTCTATGTTTTTCTGTGAGTCAGTCCTAGGCCTTGGCCCCTAGTTTGATGATGGGAGCAGATAAGTAGGAAGTGAACCTCTATGAATCACTGGTCCTGGGTGAGGCCTGTAATAGCCTATTTGGCCAGAGATACTGCAAAGAGCGAGATAAGGCCACAGCTGAAGACAACTTGACTCAAACACTAATTAATCAACTAAATAGAGATTGCAGCTGAAGGAATCTCAGTCCTGCAGTCACACTCCTACCATAAATGTCAATTTGGAGATAAGATGATTCCCTTAAATTGCCATAATTTACTACTTGGAGAAGTCTTAGAAGTGACTTCTAAAGTTCTGCTCATTTCCCATGCTTTCCTCAACACTTTATTTTGGACCTAATAGATATGAACAGACCAGAGAAGTATTTGAATTAGCCCTCAGAGTCTGGAACTCAGCTGAAGGGGTTTGACCCTCCTGGAGCCCTAAAATCATACAATTATCTCCTTTTATTTAACCTCTGCCATACAGTCATTTGGGAAATCAGGGATCTAGGTCAGGACCCAATAAACTATGTTGGCTCAGGTTATGACTGGTCTTGCAAATGCAAAAGGGAGTGATGTAAAATGCCTTAATTGTGGAAAAATGGAACATACTAGAATAAAATTGCAGAGTGCATTTTAGATCTAATAGGACAAATGCTGCAACATGTCAAGAAAAAAGTGCCTCTAGCAAAGAGGACTCAGATTCCATGCTTGGACTCTGTCTTGGATGTCAAAAAAGGTGGCATTGGGCCAAATACTTTTGGTCTAAATTCCAAAAGGGTGGTATATCTTTGTCAAAAAAATGACATGAGGGACTATCCTCAAGGCAGCAGAACAATAGAGGAGGCATGGCTTGAAAGCCAAAATACCAGTGAACTTTACCCAGCACAAACTAGCCAGGAAATTTAAGAACAGCATCAAAGTTGGCTCCCTGGAGATGTATTAAGTCACTCACCAGGAGAAAGATTCAAAGTGCTGGATTATATGTTCCTGTGGCTTGCAGAGTCACTCTCAATAGAGGGGAACAGCCTACCCCAATTCACACAGGAATTTGGCGTCACCCACCTGAAGGAACATTTGGTCTTGTTCTGGGAAAGGCTGATTTAAGTTTAAATGGAATAACTGTTTTGCCTAGTGTGATTGATGGTGACTGTGCAGATGACATACAAGTTCATGCATGTGGTATGGATCTCTGAGTTGTTGAACAGGGAGACTGTGGCACAGTTGATTTTGTTACCTGTAGAGAAGCCTTCTTTACTTAAGTATAGACAGCTCAAGAGGGAGTAAGATCTTCAGAAAAAGACTACAAAGAGAGAAATTTATTTTACACAGGAAGTGACTAAAAACAGGACTATGTGTTTTATATGGATTAATGGAAAATACTTTGAAGGTCTAATAGACACCGGTGCAGACGTGTCTGTCACTGAATCAGAACAATGGTCCCCAATGTGGCCAATGCAAAGGGCTATGTCCTGTATTAGACTGGGAACCCATCAGCATGTGTTACAAGTGTCTCACATTTGCCTTGTAGGGCCCAGACCAACAAAAATTTTCCTTTTACTTTATGTGGCACCTAATGCAGATAACTTGTAGGGAAGAGATTTGTTGCAAAAGTGGAAATTAATGTTGACCAGTGATTCTAATTTTAAAAATAAACAATAATGTTCCAATTTGGAAACTTAACAAATAGATTCAAATACTAAAATTAAGAAAATGATGATTAAAATTGGATATCAGAAAGACAAATGACTAGGAAAAAACTTACAGAGGATCAAAGAGCCTGTTAATATTACACCTAAAAATGTCAGGCAAGGTTTGGGATATCAACATGATTTTGCAAGGGCCATTGATGCTTCTCTCCCCCAAACATCTCTGCCTTTATATTGGAAAATTAAAAAGCCTATTTGGGGAGATCAGTGGCCCTTAACAAGGAGAAGCTGACACAGTTAAACAAATTAGGTGAAGAACAATTGCATCTAGGATATTTAGAAAGCTCACTCAACCCTTGGGATACTCCTCTTTTTGTTATTCCAAAGAAGTCAGGCAAATGGAGGTTGTTACAAGATTGAAGACCTGTAAATGCTGGCTTACTTCCTATGGGGCGCTGTAGCCAGGACTGCCAATTCCAACTGTAGTTCCCAGAGACTGGCCTCTCCTGATAACAGATTTAAAAGATTGCTTTTTAAACATTCCTGTTTTTCCCATAGGTAGAACATATTTTGACTTTTCCATGGTTAGTTTAAACTTTAGAAGATCAATACAGCTAATAATGTGGAAGCAATGTTATGCTTGTGTCTTAACAGGTGAAGGATCCATGAAAAATACACAGCTTAGTGGGAAAGTCAAGCAATGCTGGAGGCAGCCTCATATGATTGCATAGCCAACCTGGACCCCCAAAGACATGCCAATCAGCCAGAGAATAAGCCTGTAGCCATCCCAAGAGACCAGGAAAGAGGACAAGTGATGCAGTGGAACAACATCCAAGCAGTAATTTATGAAGTAAGAGATGTAGTCACCAGCAGGGTAATTGCAACTACATCTGAAAATCCATTAATTGCTCTGCAGACAATGTCTGTATAAATGACACTAGTCTCAGTAGTGCAGTAATTGACTTATGTCCCTAATCCACCATTACTTAGACCCATTACTTGGGCAAAGTTTTCACCTGGGATATATAATGAACTAGACATGACTGGTCTTAAGTTTCATGACATTACAAAGCCATTCATTTCTGCATGAGGGCCATTATTTATAGCAAATCTATGTAGCCTTGGGAGAATGTGAAGAAGCATGTACAAGGAGCTAACCAGCAAAACGTTATGATGGATATTGATGCTATCCAGAAGCATGTCTTCTCTGTATCCCAACAAACCCAAAGATTTGATGAAGAAATTGATCATTAGGCCAAATTTTCTAATGCCTTAGGTCAATTAAATCGATTCAACTATCGGATGGCACACTTCTGGCTTTACATTGGCATACTTGGTGTAATCTGGGTGTTTCTCCTTATTATATTCATAGTCTGTCGAGGAGGAGCCAAGACATACCTATTTCTAGGCAACATTCAACAATGAATTACCCTAATCCAGGGTTTATTACAAAAACAAAAAGCAGGATGTTTTGGTGACTACTATGAAGCCACTCTAGGCAGGATTAAAAATTAACTAATTGCTTTTCTCTCTTTTTCTATGAGTCTGTCCTAGGCCTTGGCCCCTTGACTGGCAACAGGAGCTGATTCATATAAAGTGAAACTCTGTGAACCACTGCTCCTGGCTGAGACCATAAATGGCCTATTAGGCCTGAGCTACATCAAAGGGTAAATAATGCCACAGCTGAAAACACCTTGGCTCCAACACTAAATAATTAAGTAAATAGAGACTGCAGCTGAAGGAATCTCATACCTGCTGTCCCACTCCTACCATGAATGTGATCCTGGAGATAAGATGATTCTCCTAAATTGGCATAATTTACTACTTGGAGAAGGTGACTCCCAAGGTTCTGCTCATTTCCCATGCTTTCCTCAGTTTCCCTGCAATTTTTATTAACCTCATAAATATGGGCATTCCTGAAAAGTCTTTGCCTTAACCCTCAGAGTGTCAAACTGAGCTAAAGTTTTTTTTGACCCTCCTGGTGCTCTAAAATCATACCACTTAACTCATTTTATGTAAGCTCTTACCTCACAGTTGTTTGGAGGATTGTGGATCTGGGTCACGACTTGACACTCAAGGTCCTACTCATTGCCTATGCTTTCCTCTCTTTGTTTGGAGCTAATAATAAATATGGGCAATCCAGGGACATCTTTGTCTTAGCCCTCAGAGTCTTGTACTCAGCTAAAGGGTTTTGACCCTTCTAGATCTCCAAAATCATACTACTTGTCCCACTTATTTAAGCCTTTGCTTTCCCCTTATTTAGGAGATTGGGTATTTAGGTCAGGACCCAATAATGATTTACAAAATAATTTTTAAATCATTATTTCTTTTAAGCATGCATTGAAGTAAGATACTGCATTTACTTGAGGATAGTTTTCTCTATCTTGAGTCAGAAAAAATATCTTGGCTTCTCCAATCCTGAATTGAGATATACCTCCAGGGGAATCTCTCTGTATTATGTTACAAAAATATGAAGGAGAGGCTTCACCGAGGTTCCTGAGGGAAGATAAGAAATGCCTTTAGGGCCATCCTCCTCCCACCTGGTTGAGAAATGTCACTGAATTCTCTCAGTTCCCTCCAGCACAGGAAATGGCCCCTTTCTAGGGCAAGAAGACTACTTCGTGCTGATGAACAAGCTTACGATGTCTGTGATACTCTCAGCTACTCAAGCCGGGGATGTCTACTGATACTCTCAGCTTCTCAATAAACTCCCTGAGGAATACATTACAAATGAGTCCTAAAGAAACATTCCTTCCCTGAATGAGTTTTGCCCTAGAGTAAATTGCAGGACATTATGGCAGTAGAAGGCGAAATCAGCGATGTTCATCCTGAGGTCACTTCCTCCTTCCCCTATTACAACTTCCTTTTTCCTTTCTCAGTGCACATGAAGAAAATTCCAAACTGTTCCTTGCGCATCATCAATGGCTTCCCTAAGTGCTAGCCCTGGTCAAAGGTTACATATGTCCCATTCCCCATATTCCAGTCAAAAGGGACCGCCCAACCACCTTAGGTTGTGTGTTACATTTCACATCTTCAAATCAATAAAACAGTTCATTTTTTACTTTTGCTTTTCTATTGCACTAGAACACACTAACATTCCCCCATGAAGTATTTATTGCATTTCTGTTAGTACTAACTGCATTCCCCATCCTCATCCCTACCATCATTCCACTATACAAGGCTAAGGCACATTAAGATACAAAGGGGGACAGGCTCTATCTGAGTCACAGCAGTCCAGTGGGCAGACTCTTAAAGAGTGATGGAGAAACACAAAGACATGACCCAGCCAGACCCTACTGAGTGCTTGGGGAAGGCAGTATTTTGTCTTGCACTGGTTTGGGAACCTGTCTGAGATAATTGTGTCTGCTGTTGAATAAAGCATGAGGTCTCTTAACGCTGTCCCTTGCCTGGTGGTTGCAATCCCATGTGTGTCTCAGCGGTAGCAGTTTGACCATGGGCTGTGGTGTCTCATGACTTCACATTTTTTCATTTTGTGTCCTCTATTCAATGCCAAGTGACTATCACCCCTGACACATCCCAGAACCAGCTCTCCCTCAAGCTGAGCACTGTGAGATCAGAAGACACAGCTGTGTAGACTTGCACAAGACACACATTGAGAGGACATCAGTGTCATAAGTAGACACAGACCTCTCTTCTGGGGCCTCAAAACCAATGGGGGTACAGAGAACCAGGAGATACTAGTGGCAGACTTGTGGTAGGGGAGACCTAGATCAGGGTATTCCCTGGATCTACACAGGGCTTAGAGTAATAGAGGTGCAACTTGTAACTCCCTATTGTGACTTGATGTGGTTTTGCTATGCAGCTCAACAAGCAAGATCTCTGAAGCTCTTTTATACTGTGTTATAATATATGTTAAGTTTTCTTAAACCAAAACAAAAATTAATATTTGGCCCTCAATATCATGGAGAGGAGAATACACACAATTATCAGTCACAAGAGACCTCAATAAACATGACTATTTAAAGAATGAACTATGTATTTTGCATTGCCATTGATTTATGCTTCTCTTTTTAGACAAGAGACTTTGCCTTCATGTCATTTTTCCACGTGAGTTCACTTTGGTATACCTTTTATTTTTCAATTATTGTAAAATTCACTTAACACAAAGTTGGTCATTTGCAAGTGTATAATTTGGTGTCATGTAGTACATTGAACCACGATCTCCATCTAGTTCCAAAATATTTTTTCTTCATAAAGAAATACAAAGCACAAAAGACACTAAGTGCCCATTATCTCCATGCTACAAATCTCTACTATAAGTACACCTTGTGCTTCTTCTTCATATTTTATCCATTTATACATAGTAAGTATATTTAACTTGGGGGTTTGAGACATGCACATATTGCATCTTGATCATTTCTACTCTACCTGTTTTACAAACCTCCGCTCTCCATTTGTTCCCCAGATCCCCTTCATACCCATAGTCTACATCTCTACTTTATAACACAGGCTTTTATTTTGCTCTCTAAATTTTTTATATTTGGCCCTATTACATCAAAGACCCCATGTGATATTTAGCTTTATTTTTGTTTGTTATTGGGGCTCGAACTCATGACTTTGCACTTGCCAGGCAGGCACCTAAGCCAATGAGCTAAATCCCTGGTGATATTTAGCTTTTTAAAACTGAATTATTTTACTTTGCATTATGATCTCAAAACTCATCTATATTCTTGAAAATGTTTCAAAATTGTCCTTCTTTATGACTGAGTAATGCTCCATTGTTTAGATATGTCATATTATCTTTATCCATCTTTTCATGTGTAAAGGCTGCTTCCATGATTTAGCTTTTGTGAACTGTGCTAATATAAATATGTATATGCACATATATTGCTATACTATGATGACATTAGCTTTTTCAAGTTGATGGGGAGTAAAGGCATAGCCAGGTGAAATGGAAATTCTATATTTCATTTTTGGAAATTCTTCAAAATGATTGTATTAGTTTAAATCCCCAACAGCAATGTGTAAAAGCTCCTTTTATCCTCCATAACCTCCTCAGCATTTGTGGTTCCTTGAATCATGGATAATGGCCATTTACTGCATGAAGATGAACTCTCAGTGTTGATTTGACTTGCATTTCATAACAGCAAAGATGCTGAACTTCATTTTCATGATTTATTAGAATTTTTGGAGTATCAAAGAAGGCGGACCTAGAGGTAGCATGATATAGAGCCTCTTTGAGAGAGAAAGCACAATGCCAAAATAGAACACCCTGGAGAGATCCAAACAGAGAGAGATGAACTCTCACAACCCACGAAGAAACTAAAGTGCAAAAGACCACTTGAATATGAGGTCCTGGGGCTACCATAAGAGAAGCTAAGATCAGCAAACACAGTGCCCTCCTCAATCCTCCTGAATCCCTGACGGAGACCTGACAAAGAGAACTTCACTGAAGTGACTGGCTTGAGCCACCAGAGCGTGGAGCTGAACAGCCCTGCATGTGGCTCACCTGGACTGGCCCTGCACGTGACCCACACAGAGGCACCGTGAATTCTCACTACAGCCATGCTGAAGTCAGAGATTGGGGAACCCAGCAGTTTTTGGGGACTGGAATCAACACGCGGTGAGTGATGGGAATAAAACCCTCCCACGGGAAAGGGGAAACTGACTGGTCGACATGTTGGATTTGGGCAGGAGAGCCCTAAATCTATAAGAAAGTGGCTTCAGTTGGTTGCTCCCCTCATGGAGCAGATCAGTGGAATCTGCTTGGACTAGGCCGCACCCCTAGCTGGGACCCAGTGAGTCGCTATAAATTAATTCCCTGAGATTGGTACACACAGATGCAGTGAAGGCCTGCAAACGTTGACTGGCCCAGAGGGGAGGAGCCAGCGCACAATGCCTGTGCCTGAACTTTAATATCTGATAGCCTATTGAAGAGGGCAAAATCTCCTAGCCTGCGATTTCTAGAGGAGCCTTAACCAACAAAAAAAGGGTCTGGGAATTACACTGTATACTTGTATGGAAGGAACCAAAAACATGATGAAAGAGAAAATAAGAAAAAAACCCCAGCCCCCAACCCTGAGAACATTGATGCAGGAGAGGTAAATACAAAAGAGATTGAGAGCAGCAAAAATGCAACATCAAACACAGCATTAGCAGACATAAAGAGATATATTCAGGACCTTGTAAGTGGGACCAAAACTGAAATATTAATTCAAATTAAACAAGAGATAAGTAGATTAATGAAAGAAAGTTTGGGCACCTCTCAAGAAGACACAGACAGAAGAATGGAGGAACACAAAAGGAGAAAAATGTGTAATGAAGAATACAGAAAAAACCTAGAATTCATGAATCAGATTCAAAGAGATTATCAGGAATCTAAAGACTCCATAGCAAGCTGGCAAAACTGCTTGAAAGAAACCAAGGATAGACTATCAAAAATTGAACACAGGCTTGCAAGGTGGGGTCATGAAAGGGAAGATTCTCAAAAATAACAAGGAAGCAGGCAGTAAAGATACAAAAACTGGAAGATGACAAGAGGATCTATAACTTAAGCATAAATCATGTGAATGAAGAAGCAGGAATCAAAACAGAGGAATTACAATGGCTATTCACAGAAATTATTAAGGAAAATTTCCGAAGCATAATAAAAAGTAATGATATGCAGAGGTATGAAGCATAAAGAACTCCAGCCACCTACAACACAAACAGAGCTACACCCAGAAATATAATAATCAAGATCCCAGAAATTCAAAAGAGAAACAATATTAAAAGCCATCAGAGAAAAAAAAAAAACAGATCACCTATAAAGGAAAACCCATCAAAATCATGGCAGACTTCTCAACACAGACCATCAGGTCAAGAAGAGCATGGAGTGAAGTAATTCAATTGCTGAAGGAGAACATTCTCCAGCCCAGATTGAAGTATTCTGCAAAACACTCTCTAGAAATTAATGGAGAAACAAGATGCTTCCATGACAAACAGGAACTAGGAGAATTTGTGACCACCAGTCCAACCCTACAAAAAAATACTGAAGGATGTTCTAGGGAGAGAGAACAAGAATAAGAGCATTTCAGCAACATTGGCAGAGAGGCCTCAGTGAACAGGGCAGATAGTGGAGTCGAACAGAAATATAGACAACCAATGGCAGAAAAACAGAATAGCAGAAATAAGGCAGAGAAGATTGGCTATAATCTCTAATATAGATGGCCTTGAAATATCAACAGAGAGAAACACAGGCAGAGTAGATCAGGAGATAGGGTCCAATGAGATGCTCTATTTAGGGAGGTAGTGGGACCCAAAACAAGCAGTGCACCCCATGGGAGTGAAAGGGGAAGAATTGTCTAAAAAAGGGAGACAGAGGATATTGTTAATGGGGTAACAAGATTTAAAAGTTACATTATTCTCACCACTCTGCTTGGATGGATTACGTGCTGTTCCAGTTTGTCTACTTACACTAGACTTGAGGACATGGTCAGCTATCCCAAAAATAAGATGACATATTATGGTAATCATCCCTAATTTCCTATCAACTTAACCTGAAGCCCTTTATAACTTATACTGTCTTATTATGACTGATCTTATTGGAATTTGGTTTGTTAGATTGCTACTTATATTGACTTATTTTATTTACATATTAGGATTGATAGCATCAAGTCTAAGATTATAGGCAACTATACTAAAGTTGACAAGATTCCCTAAGATACCCACTCTGGTTTGATTATTACTTGCTTTTGAAGTCTTATAATGTCTCCAATACTTTGTTTTTATTAATGTTGTTATATACTGCTGAGACATCATGGTAACCAATGTAGATCACCTAGTATTGTGGTTTTATGTGACTTGTTTGCCTCATGCTTTTCTAGGAATTGTTTTGTTTTATCTTGCTTTGTTTTGTTTTCCCTCTAATAGAGAAATGATAGATACACATTTAGTGACTCATGCATGTGTAGAGCTTATAAACAGTTTATAAGAGCGAACTATATAACACATGTTGAAATGAACAACTACTGTGAAGTAAAAGAGACACTACAATACCCAGTGCTGATTCCATAATGTCATGATGTGAAATCCAGCAAAACTCACTTTTTGTTCAAAGTGATTTTAGCTTGCTTTGTCTTGTTTAAGTTCAACACACATGAAGGTATGGACAGCTGTTTTGAGGAGAATCATAGATAGTATGACAGCCATTCTTGGCTTCCATAATATCTGGTCTTGAAGGCCTTAAATGCCCTCCTCGTCCTACTCAGATCAATTCCATACTAGGTTGTTTCATGTGAATTCCCTGTATATGACAATATGGACAACTATTTGGAAGAAAACAAGAGTCAATATGATAGAGAATGAATATCTCCCATTGTCTAGTTTTGAGATTTATGTCTCTTACATTGCTTTCTTGTGATCTGCTTTGTTCTGTTTTGCTGTGTTTAATTTTACCCTTTTGATATAACTGCTTGTATATTTGAGTGGGTAAGATGGATGACCATATTGTTGTTTTTGTCAGATCACGGAGCAGAACTGTTAACAGTCTCACTGTTTGAATGTCTAATTTACATGTTTTAACTTTGTAATTTGAACAACTATTTCCAAGAAGTCACTATGTAATTTGTCAAGTAATAATTTCTTAAGTTTTTTTTGTTGTTCTTTTCCTTTTTTCCTTGGAATTCTGTATTGTTGCTACCCTTTATTTTCTTTTCTTTTTAAATAAAATTTTTTAAAAATTAAAATTTGTATTTTTTGTGAGGTATCTATTCATGTCAATTGCCTATTTTTAATTGGGTCTTTTACTGTTGGTGGTTGTGAGAGTTACTTTTCTACTGTTGCTGAAACAAAATAGCCAACATCCCAAATTGTGGGAAAAAAAGGCTTATTTAGCAGAAGTTCATGGAGGTTTCAGTCTGAAATCAGTTAGATTTAAGGCAAGATGCTATGACAGATGGCAACATTTCAAGGTGTCAGAAGGCAGCAGAAACAGCAAGAGCAAAGAGAGCCAGTTTCTTTTCCTCCCTTACACTGTCTGTAGGTTACTCATCCCACCACAGAGCATAAAGCACTCACCATCTCACTGCTATCTTTTTGCACAGAATGACGAAGTTTACCAAAGGAGGAGCCTGACTGCTGCTGAGTCCCTTAGATCAATGTTTAATTTTTTCAAATTGATGCACTGTATTAACCATTAAAATCCTTTTATCCTCCACAACCTCCTAAAAGTTTATTTTCTTAGTTCCAAATAATAGACATTCCTACTGGAGTAAGATGGACTCTCAGTATTGTTTTGATTTGTATTTCTTTAATGGCCAAAGATGCTAAACATTTTTTCATGTATTTATTCTAAATTTGTATTTTTGAGAAGTATCTGTTCATTTCAACTGCCTATGTTTAATTGGATCTTTTACTTTTTGTGATCTAGTATTTTTAGTTCTCTATACATTCTTCATACTACTCCTCTGCTTAGAGAGTGGCTGGCACAGTTTTTTCCACTTCCTTCTTGTCTTTTCACTCTGTCGGTTGTTTCATTTGCTGTGCAGAGATTTTAAATTTAAAATAGTATTATTTATCAATTGTTGATATTATTTCTTGTGTAAATAGGGCTCTGTTCAGGAATTTGTATCTTATGTCTATGTCATCAAGAGTATAACAGTTTATTTTTCAGCAGATCTGCATTGGTATTTCTATATATAGAGGATTTTGATTCATTTTATTTTGTTTTAGTGCAATATGAAAACTATGGATCCAAATCCCCCCCCTGCCTATATCCAGTTTTTCCAGAAATATTGGTTAATCAATCTTTATTCTGTCTGGCACATACTGTTGGCCCTTGTGTTTGTCTGCATCCTGTATTCTATTCCATTTGGTAACATGTATTTTTGTACCAGTACCATGCTGTATCACTTCTGCAGCTTTGTACTATAGCTCTGAGTCTGGCATTGGCATGCTTCCTGTCTTGCACTTCTTAGTCAGGACTCCTTTGGCTCTTCAGGGTCTCTTCTTGTTCACAGAAATATTTACAGATTATGTATATTTGTTTAGAATTACTCATTTTAGCTCTGTAACAAATTGATGGTACTTTAGCAGAGAATTTTTTAAACCTATATAGTATTTTGTAATATGAACATTTTAAAATTATTTGTTTGCCTATGCAAGAACAGGGGATGCTTTTACATTTTCTAATGTTTTCTTGAATTTTCTTTTCAGGGTAGTATAGTTTTCATTACAAAGGTTCTTCACATCTTCAGTTATGTTAATTCCAAGGTATATAATACTTGTGAAACTACTGTGAATAGAACTGCTTTTTATTTCTTGGTGATTGTGTGTGTGTGTGTGTGTGTGTGTGTGTGTGTCTGTGTGTATCAAAATTCTATTTGCTTTGTGTGTTTATTTTGTATTCTGTCATTTGTTGAATTTGCTATTAGTTCTAAGAGTCTTTGAGTGGAATTTTTTTTCAGTTTATAAGTTTGGTTTTTTTAGATGCTCTATTTCAATAGTCATGTTATCTGCCAGGAACGCTATTTTGACTTTTCCTTTCCTACTATACTTGCTTTCATTTCTTTTGCCTAATTGATCTTGCAAAAATTTGAATACTATACTGGACAGAAATGGTGACATTGGATATCATTACTTTATTCCAGATTTTAGAAATTATTCTTTAAAATTTCCCCATTTAGTATATATAGGCAATGGAAGTGTCATAGAGGACTTTTAAAATTTTTAGGTAAGGTTTTTCTGGATTTTTTTGTCAGTGTTTTCTTTTTAACAGTGAACAAATTCGGAATTTGTCAGTGGTTTTTTTCTGCATATATTTATACGATCATGATATTTTTACTATTACATCTCTTTCTGTGATATATTACACTTATTAACTTATATATATATTGAACAATCCTTGCATTCCTGGGATAAAATCGACCGGGTCATGATTTGTGTTCTTTTTAGTGATGTGTTAAATTCTGTCTACCAGCATCATATTGAGGAGTTTTTCATGTTGATTCCCAAAGGAAATTTTTCTGTAGTATTCTTTCTATAGTATGTTCTTGTCCAAATTCTTGCTTGCTGGCAATATTAGTATCAAAAGAAATATTTAACAGTTTTCCTTCTCTTAAAATTCATGAAAAACTGTTAAAAGTATTGACATAAATTCTACCCTCTCATTCTTGTAAAATTCAACAATGAATCTTCTGATATGTGTAAATCTGTAATGTACCATTCACTATGGCCTGTTTTTCCTGGAAGGAGAAGGAAGAAGAGGAAGTGGAGGAAGAGAAGGAGGAGGAGAAAGAGGAGCAGGAGAAGGAGAAGTAGGAAGGTTTTGACAGGATACCTTTATTTGTACTTAAATGTAGCTTTAAGAATAATAATAAAGTACCTTAAGACACACAAGCAAAAGAATTGTGTACCTTAAGTTTCAATCACTAGAACTGAGAAATGTATACACAGTGTCCAGAAATTCAATCACACTTTAAGGATCACTGAAGATTAGAGAAAGGATTTTTCTGATGGAGTGACTATTCCCCTGCGAGGTGATGCTTTGGGCTCTCTTTGGTTGCAGACCCAGCTGTGGGTAGGTGTATCTTCAGAAAAAGTTTTGAAATGATGGCAGCCAAGGGATTTTGATGTTTCAACTCCTAACCACAAGTTACAGAGGGAGTGAGCAGGTAGCTGACACAGCTCTGCTTTGCAGCTTGTCTCCCTAGCAGTGCCTCAGCCTTATAAAGGCTGGTTCTTCATGTCTTGAGTCCTTTGTGAACAAAAAGTTCACATACACAATACTAAAATAAAATTAAATATTTTGCTTAACTGGTCATCTTTTCATTACTAATTTTTAGATATTCTGTAAAGCCTGCTTGTTTTCAAGCTCCTGTTGCATGCAGGACTATTTTCCATCTTTAGTTTTCAATAAGTATGTTTGTTCATTAATTATATTCATCTCGTATATACAACATAGAGTTGGGCTTTGTTTTTGATTTAACCTGCTAATCTGTGACACTGTTTTGGGGAGTTGAGGCTATTTATATTGTGGGTAATTACTGAAGCATATTGATTGTTTACAGTCATTGCATTATTTTTCTGTCACTAATTTCTTCATTAGTCCCTTTCACTCAATGCCTCACCCTAGTTTCATGTATTCATTCCAATAAGATCTTTGATATTTTGGGCCTCACTTACTCTATCTAGGATATCACTGAATACTTTTCATAGTGCAGGCTTCATAGTCTTAAATTACCTAATGTTCTGTTTGGTGGAAAGTTGCTGTTTCTCCATCATTTTAAGGTTTTGTTTCTTTTCGAGTTTTTTATTCTTATTGGTATATATTTGCACTGCATAATGATTACATTCCTTTTTGACAGTTGATACTTAGACATAATATAATAATTCTTTTTAATTCTATTTTATTACTCTTCCCTACCAGTTCTTTCATTTCTTGATCTTCCTTCCAATTGAAAAAGATCTATTCCTCTACTTCTTATTATCTCTGACTTCACTCACTCAACAGTTATATCTTTGCTTTCCTTTATAAGAGAAACACACCATATTTAAACATCTGCTTCTGATGTCTTTTTTTAGCATTATGGTCTCCAGGTGCATACAATTTCTTAATTTTTGACTGATATTTACCCTTCTTTGTGGTAGGGTGACATTACATTCTGCATAAATACTGTATTTTCTTTATAGATTCAGTTTTTGTTTGGCATAGAGTCTGTCTCCAGCATTTAGGTATTATGAGGTGTGCTGGTACAAACATGAGTGTTGTATATCACAGTATTACCATGTCTTTCAATTGTTTTGATAAGATTCCTAGAAAGAAAATACCAGTGTCAAGTGGAATTTCTAGTTTTAGTTTCTTGAGTTTAGTTTTTTGTTTCATAGTGGGTGAAGTATATTACATTTCCATCAACAGTGTAGGTTTCTTTTTCCCTCAAGCTCTAGCAACACTTCTTAGTGTTTGATTTTTGGTGCTACCAATTGTCTCTGGAGATTAATAGAATCAGTTTTGTTGTAATTTTCATTTCTTAAATAACCATCACTATTGAAAGTATTTTCATATGTTTATGTGACATTTTTATGCCTTTTGTGAAATATGTACTTATTTTTGTTTCACATTTTTCTTTAGGACTTTTTCTTTTATGGATCTAATATTTTTAGTTCTTTATGTATTTTGAATAGTCCTCTGACTGAGAAATAGCTCACAAAACCTTTCCCATCCTGTATATTCTTCACTCTGTTGACTTTTCTTTGATGTGAAGAATCTTTTTTATTAATTTAAAAGAGAATAAAACAAAAGGGGGTAGTACAGAGCAGATCAGAAGAGGACAACATAGGCAACACAGTACTTTACATTAAGTCAACTGTACATCAACAGTATCTAACGCCATATCTCTAACTCTGCTATAGTTGAGCATAGTTTCAATTACAATAATATCAAACATAACACAATAGTATAAAGTCATGCATATGGTGAAAGAATTCCAGGGCTTTCTGAACCGAATAACAGAAAATGATCAATGAGTATTATAATATCTCATTTTTGATAAAAAAAAGAAAAAAATTTGTTTGAACTATCACACATATTCAAATTCCAATGAG
>PVJX010029658.1:0-22730 GCA_004027295.1 Dolichotis patagonum | reverse complement strand
ACAGCAATGCCAACAGTGATAGAATGGCAGGGTTGTGTTTGCAGTGATGGTGACAGACCCAAGGTCATGTCTGTCACCATTACATGCACTCGCTCCTTGTTGCAATTGCCATGGACCAAAAGTGGCAATCACTGAATGAGAAGTAAAAATGAAACTGATTCTGACAATGACAAGAATGCTTTGCAGTATCTTCCAAGAGTTGGAAAGTCTTCCATGGAACTTCCCACAGCGGCTGGAATTCTCTGCATTTCTTCTTAATAATATCTATTGTCCAGCAAATAAAATCCAAGATCCATCATCCTAATTTAGAAGACTGAGGAAATAGCTGTCTTTGGTTCCTACTATATTCCTGTTATGAATTAAAAACTAGTGGTCAACTTAACACCAGCTGAATTAAATCAGCATGGTGCTAAGTGTAGATGGCCCACCAGAGGAAAGTTGCCAGCATAAAAGGAGAGGTGGAGGAGAAAAGTTGGTGTGGTCAGTTCTCCTAAGTGATGTTGTTTGGAGCTGTTGGTTCTCCTGGAGGAGCTTGTGCTGGTTTCCCTGACATGAACTTGGCTATTATCATCAAAGGAGCTCGGGACCTTGTCACTGAGAATGGCTGCAGTTCACTCTAGAGGAGCTCTGGTCCTTATTTTGAGCATCGCTTCCTGGCTCCAGAGGGGAAGTTGCTTGCTGTTTAATCTCCAGGAGAAGCTTGTCACACTGCCTTTCTGATATGTACTTAGCTGTTCTCATGGTCAGAGGAGTGTTGGACCTGACTGTTGCTGAGGATAGCTATGGTACTTTTCAGGGGAGCTCTGGTCCTTATTCTGAGCATCGCTTCTTGGCTTCAGTGTAGAACTCTTTACTGGCACAGATCTTTCACTCCACTGGCATAGACTTTCTAGCTTCCATCACTGACCTTTGGGCTTTCCCAGTGCAGATTCATAAAAGAGACTTGTGGGAGTCCCTGTCATGGGCTCTAGACCTCTAGTTGGATTTAAGCAGGATATTACCATGGAACCCAGGCCCTTGGCTGGATTTTCTAGGTCTTCAGTGTTGTGGACAGACTTCCTGTACTTTCTTTGTATTTAACTCTGGGTGACCATCATAAAATAATATTATAAATTCTGTGTCCTGTATATAATTGTTCTCCTTGCAACTCCTGACTACAACAATTCCCCTATCACACTGGCTTCTGGTAAAGAAGGATAGGTTGTGACTTGTCCTGAACAGGGTACCTTACCCCTAGGCACACAAACTGGACCAACCTAGAGATGTGACTAATCAGTACCCAATCCCTTCTTTGAGGCAGAAATAAGGACAGTAGAAGGAAGGAGACCCTTCCACTGGGAGATGGCTATGTAGGAAGGATATAAGGATAGGGACATTAGTGACCATCTGTTTTTTCTTTAGTATCATAGAAGAAAGAAGCAAAGAAGGCAAGTGTCAACAAAGAGTGCAGATGATATCATTTAAGTGTCTGGATCCAGGTAGGCTCAGAAATTTATTTTTTTTAAATATCTGAATTTACTCTAGTTTAGTTGGGGTATTGTCAGATTTTTTTTTTGTCATTGTTCTAAGTCTAGGAGTCTTGTGTTCAAAAGAGTCCTAAATAGTCAGCATTATCATCACTGCTGTCATCTATTTGTGGCATTCAAGTTTCTCCACAGACTGGCCCATAGCCTTCATTTCTAATCTTATCAATCACTTTTCATCTTCCTATGGCCAATCTCAACTACAGAAAACTTTTCTTGGCCAAGAATTTTCAAGAAGCAAAGTTCAACTTTGCCCTGTCTATATACAAATACATTGTTGGTAACCAACTTATTATTCCTTTTAAGGAACATTAGAACATATAAGAAATGGGGGATAAAAACCACATATTTTTAAAGTGGGAGAGGGGTTTGTATTGCAAATGGCAGGCAGGGGAAGTGGTTTTTGCAGAGAAGCTCTTGAAAACTAAAGGAAGACAAAATAAAGAATAAAGACCCGAGACTGACACCATATGCTTTGGCATGATGCTAAATACCCTCTGCACTGGGGTGAGATATGTAAGAACTTCTGAATCAGGCATGGCAAGTTACATAAAGCTTGTCCACAGTCTTACCTACTCTACCCGTGAGCCACAGGCAGACACAGCAGTTGCTGGTCAATGCTTCTTAGTCTGAAAGTCTGAAAGAACATTTGGACAGAATCTGACACAGTGGCAGGAAATGCCCAGTGCCTGAGAACTGTTTGTTGGCTGCAATAAAGCAAAACTGTTTGAAAGTATTTCACTGCAGAGAAAGATATCCTGGAAAATAGCAAGAAGTATCCTGGAAAATAGCAAGAAGTAACCAGGATTCACTGTGGCACACCTTTACCACCAACACAAGGTGAATCAAATGTCACCATCCTCTACTTTCTTTTCCCATTTTACTTCAAGAAACATAACAAATACTTATTAAACAGTTTTGCCTCCACCTGAGAGTCCCCTGTCCCTGTTTTTACTTAAGATTTCACTTAAGCTCATCAATGCAGATTTCTCTTGCTAAAAGGATGTTTAAGGACCCAGCTCTCAGTAGGGGCCATGAAGTATTCTCTGCACACTCTGCATTTTGCCACCTCTATCCTTTTATTTTATTTGTGCCTAGGCACAAGCTTGCCACCCTGTCCCCCGGTACCATCCCTAAAGCACTAAGCCTCTCAGTCTTCCAAGGTCCAATTCATCCACTCAACCCCTTCACTGAAACCTCTCAGGGAGAAGGTCCTCCCTTTCCATTTCAATGTGCCTTGCCTATGCCATGCTGTCTCCCTGTCTTTTTCTTCCAACAAAATTATAAGTTTCTCAAACACAGGAGCCATATCTGAATGATTATTTTCTAGAAAGGGGGCTCTGACTGTGGGTCTCACTGCCTAAAGTAGATAAGCAGAATATAGATGGGGCAAGTGCAGCAGGTTCGCAGGCCACAGTGCCCTCGGCTAGGACGCCCTCCCCCAGCCAGAGAAGAGCTGACCATTCACTCCTGATATTGTTTCCAGGTAGACTGAGGAACAACTTCAAAGCAATCACAATTTCCCAGGCTTATTCTGCACCTGGCAAGGATGTAGACCAATAGTGTTAATCACTTTGTCTCATGTCACAGACCCTTGTCTATGGGCAGAAACCAGAAGCCAGCCCCTGAAACTACCTGTTGTACTGAAAATGAAAGTGCCTTCCCTTAAAAATTCTAAAATATGATCAATAAATTTATTCTTTGTGAATGCATCCTTTCTATTTTGACCCGCTGCTGAATCAGTTGTTGTATTAGGATGTATGGTCAGCAAAATAATGACCGCTTCCTGTTTGGTTTGGAATCTGAACACAAGCAGCACTTACGTAGCAGTTTAAGGGAAAATATACTGAATATTTTTAAGTGGTTGTCTATTTATTGTGAGAAAGAGAAAGTTTTCACAAAGAGATAAAACACAACCAACTCAAACAACTGTTTCTTTGGGGTTGGGTAATGCAGATCTACATTATGTTTTTCTAACTGGAATAGTTAATCATTAAAAATGTGGCACAGGCATTTTCTAAAGAGCACATCTCCTTTGCCTTAATACAGCCCTGACTTGTCCCCAGTGCCTGCCTGACCCTGAAGTCCAGCACCAGGGGCCATTCATCATCCCACTTGGATGGCTGTTTCTCTTTGAGAAAAGAGAAGGGTTATTGTGCAACCGTATCTCTATAGAAAGGGGTCTGAGGACCCAGCGTTTCAAGAAAGAAAACCAGGATACATATATTTCTGTCTAGGAGTAAAAAGCTAGTTTAACACAAATAAAACACGTTTAAAGAAAAATACAACTTAAGTTGCTGCCCTCATTCGCTTTACCTTTCTGGTCCTATTATGCGCTTGAGTTTGCAACTCATTTCCTAGTGCTTTTCCTTCTTCACTCATTGTACAAATCATTCTTAATTAGTATAAACCAGAATCTGCAACAGATGTTGAAGTTATAACAGGGAATAAAACAGTTCCTGCTCTTCTGGAATGTGTATTCTAGTGGAAGGAGACAGGTAATATATAAATGAAGACATATACTGCAATGTCATGGTGATAAAGCTATGAAGAAAAATAGAGCTGAAGCATAGAACTGGTAGGACAATAAAGAGCAGTGTAGAGGTAGGAATTACTATTTCAGCTACAGTCATCTGGGATGAGCTTGATTATAGAGATTTTACACTAGTTCTTTTTTGTTGTTCATTTTCTTGGGTGTTTATGTGTGTGTGTGTGTGTGTGTGTTTGTACACATTCGTCCTGGCAATTGAACTCAGAGCCTCACACACAGTAAGTATAACCTCTACTACTGCCATCATCTGTTATATTAGTAGATTCGTTTGCATCCTAAAAAATAATTAATTCAATAACCAATTATTAGCAACACTTCTCACCTGAAAAATCTTGCCCTTCTCTCTACTTATCTATGAAACTTCCTATTTTCCAAAGCCCTCTTTCAGATATATGTTCTCTCTCTGAACTGAACTGCTCTGTACTTCCAGTCTCCATCATCTATTTGTTACTAAACCTGAAATGAAACTCCATGCATTCTTTCCTAACACCCTTTATTGCTAATTTTCTATTTATTTCTATCACCTCTCCAAGGTGACTGACATTATCTCAAGGATGGAGATCTTCGTTTATTAGCTACCTTGTGGTATAACAGAAACTCAGGGCTTGGGGCTCAGATAAGATCCAAGTTTAAATGCTGCTTTCTTCACGCAGTAACTCCTTGATCTAGGGCAGTGATGGAGAATCTTTTAGTTTTCAGTAATACAAGAAGCCTGCTGTGGCCATAGGTTCACCACCACTGATCTAGGGCAAATGTCTGAACTTCTTTTTTCAGCTTCATTTTCCTCATCTGTAAAATGGGAACAATACCTCCTAATTTCTGTTAAGGGCTTTAATCTATAAAAAGCTCTACAGATGCTGATTGTTCTTCTACAAGATCAGACGACTATTATGACAGGCCCACAGGTTCTAGGCTGGGCATTTTTTTTGTTTGTTTAGGCAAACGATATTTATCAAGCATTTACTATGTATGTGGCATATGACTGTGCTAGAGATGGAGAAAACGCCCCTCCAAAAAAAAAAAAAAGGTAAAAAATCAGGCAAACAGAGACAAGTAAGGGAGACAAACGTTAATCTGTAATTACAAATCCAATGAGAATCTCACCATATTATATATCTGAAGATCTAGGTTAAAATCACACAAGCCCTAAGAATAAAGGATATAACCACCCACAACTTGTGTCCACGTCCTTGCTCATCCACCCACACTGAGCCACAGCAGCCCATGTACCCACACCAACACTAATCCATACTTCCCTCTTACCCCTGCCCGCAGCTGTCACTCTGAAAGTCAGTAACTCAGCCAACATTTGCCAAACACCTACTCTCTGCCAAGCACCATAAGACACACCAAGGACATGGAAAAATAAGACATGGATTTGCCCCAAGTGGCAGTCATACTCTAAGTCAAGAAGTATCACTGCTGCAGTATTCCCCTTGTTTTGCCTCTCTTCCTGGTGCCAAATGACCTCAGGATCATGGATGTATCTTGGTTACCCCAAAAGAGACCTACTCTACTCTGCTGTCTCCCACTTAGCTGTCTGGCCACTTGCTTTCTAAAAGTCCCTTCAGATCTATAATCTCACAGCTATGGGACAGGATTCTTAAAGGGACTTGGGAGGTCCTCCAGTGCTAGACTGACAGAGTGGGTTCTCAAGAAAAGTGGCGGGGGATGGAGCTATGCCTTCATATATCTATTTCCCAACAGACTCTTTATCAAAATTATTAGAAAACTGATATAGATCCAGGACAGCTCTATCATCTCAAGCTTTTATGTCCCATTCCCTATCCTCTATACAAAATGCTATGTCCTCATACTTAAGAAGTAGGTGTGATTTTTGTTCTTATTTTACAGATGAGGAACTTGGGGTTCAGAAGCAATGAATACAGTTGTTAGACGCTTGTGGTGCTACTCTTAGAGCAAATGGTAGTGGTTTAGAGTAGCGAAGTCAAGTGGTGAGACACAGGTGACTTAGTTCCAAAGGACACTGCTACTAGCTAATGATCATGCAGTAGCCTCACTCTCAGCATATTCTGTGTAAAGCATGCTTCCCCTTGGGCAAGAAAATATCCTCCTGAGAAGGGCAGTTACTAGTGACTTATGGAAATACACCATGTGAAAATGTTAAAGGGGTTTGTCCTTTGATGGTTTTACTAAAGAATTTAGAGAAGCCAAGACAACTCATTTAGTTGTAGCAACTCATTTTAATTGCCATCATTAAAGGAGCATCTTGTTTGTTCATAGTCAAGTATTTATATATTTTGAGGGTTTCCATAAGTAAAACGAGTTTCATTGTACCCTGTATTTCTAATATATAAGCCACAGAAAATTATTCAAAAAGTAGTAATATAAGGATCATCAAAATTTCTAGATGAGGTG
Source organism: Dolichotis patagonum (assembly GCA_004027295.1). Taxonomy (NCBI): domain Eukaryota; kingdom Metazoa; phylum Chordata; class Mammalia; order Rodentia; family Caviidae; genus Dolichotis; species Dolichotis patagonum. The sequence goes on along the minus strand of PVJX010029658.1, from coordinate 16,277 downwards.
TTTTAGCCTGCTGGAAACACCTAGCTATCAAATATATTTACTCAGGGGCTGGGAATACAGCTCAACAGCACAGTACCTGCCTGGTAAATGCAAGGATGTGAGTTCAATTCCTGGTACAAAAAAAAAAATATATATATATATATATATATATGATTTAAAAATATATACAATATACATATTTAATGTCAGTGGCAGGAAAGGGTAAAGAACACTCCCCTTTGGTATCGGGCAGGCCTAGATCTGATTTCTGATACTGCTATTTACCAGCTTTGTGGATTTATGCAGGTTAATTTGTCTTATTTCCTCAGCCATAAAATGGGAACCCATCTCATAGGATGATCATGGTGCTTTAATGAACAATATTATGCCTTTTGGGGGAGTCAGATAACAATGATGTCAATGCTTGCTTTACTTGCTACTTTGGTAATTGGGGTAGTTAATAGCAAACCACCACCACCTGGACCACCACCCGTGCCCTTTTTTGGAACACAGTCATTCTTTGGTATCCATAGGAGATTAGTTCCATGTTTCCCACAACTACCAAATACGTGGATGCTCAAGCCCTTTATATAAAACATCATAGTATCTGCATCCAACTTATATTTTTTCTTATATATTAAATTATCCCTAGATTACTTACAATAACTAATATAATATAAATGTTCCGTAACATTTGATTGTTTAATGACAATGGAAAATTCGTACACATTCAGTAAAAATGCAATTTTTTCTGAATATTTTTATCTGCTGTTGATTGAATGAACAGATGCAGAATCCACAGAGAGGCAGGGCCAACAGCATGTAGAAAATGAATTCACTCTTACTGGTCTCAGAGAGCCACATATGAAGCATTTAGTACGCTTCATGGTTTGCAACATATCAGATACTCCTAGTTATTTTTAACATAACTCAGTAAGTTTAATGTTCATTTTAACTGCCTACTCATAAGCATTTGTGCTTTGCTTGCAGTTAGAAAAACTAGGTTTTATGACTGATAATTACTCTTATTACAGACTTCATGGTTCCAAATTCTGGATAGTTATTCGCTTTTACCTTGATTTATTTGGAAAGTTTACTCCCTATGAAAATAACTGATATGGATTTAGCCAATGTTTCTAGAACACCTACTGGAAGGTGCATTTCTGGATAGTGGATCAAGGAGTGCAGGAGGACAGAGTGCTTTTGCCCCTGCGAACCCAAGGAGCTTATCCTGTGATGTTCATGTGGTCTCCAGACTGGCACAGTCAGCATCATCTGTGAACTTGTTAGAAATGTAAATTCTCAGGCCCCACTCCAGGCTGACTGAATCAGAAACTCTGGGGGTGAACCCCAGCTGTCTGTTTGCATAAGCTCTCTTCAAACAAAGAGCATCCTGATCAAATGTCAAAGCGACACATATGCCATGAGTTTATTGAGCTAAATCTGAAAAGTATTATGTCTTTCGAGGAAACAGAGGCCCAGTGGCCCAAGGCCACAGGAGAAGCTGATGGAGAAATTGCACCCTGCAGAACTCAGGTCTCCCACCTCAAATGGCCAAATTTCTTTCTGCTGCTTTTCTCATGCTGTACTGCCTATGTATGATGAGGAGCCTCATGTTATTGCCAACCGAGACATCAAACACTAGTTTTCAAAGAACTAACAGAAAAAAACTGCTCTCCATGAAATGAGGATCGCTAACAAAAATAAAAATCTGATCTATCAAAAATCACCCAGTACACTAGCAGCAATAACCCAAACCTCTAACAAATATCCTAGTTCTATATATAAGATTAGAGATGAAGGAAAGGGAAACAAACATAATGAAGATGTGACTGGAATAATATCTAGAAGAATGCAGTTTGAAGAAATGTTAGTAGTGGTTCACCATCTGTGGAGGATTACAGATAACCTTTCCCTTTTTTTTTCTTTGCATTTTCCTGAATTTTTCCCAATAACTATTACTTTTCTAATTGGGAAAAACAATAAAACTGTGTTTGGAAATGTCACTCAACATTGAAGTTCATTTTATTTTTCTATTCCTTTGCATCCTGCAGGACAGTGTGTATAGTAATTATTTATGTCATGCCATATGTTACAATGAAAATTAAATTCAGTAAATATAATCCTTCCAGCTGGCCCCAAAAATGAAGAGGTTAAATGCATTCGTAGGTTCAAAGCACTAAAAATTAAGACAAGCTAACTGTGAAGCTAAAGGGAAACTTAATCCCAGTATTCAGAGCTCGGAAAGTGTCCCTTTTGAAAAATATTTATGTGACGCACAGTTCCTTATTCATTATCTTCCTGATGTTTAACCCTTGGCACAAAATAGAATATTTAGCAAGTCTTGGCAAAGTCTTAGGAGTTCTGGAGCTAAAATGCATGGGAGGAGATCAGATAGGTAAGATACAAAATAATAGTACTTTCACCACCAAAATTTTGTCCTTGTGGGGCAATAGGACATTCCAGATTATTGGTAAATTCCATTGTCCAAAATATCTCTAATATTTTTCTTTCCCAAGAAATATTAGCTCAGATATTTATGTTGGATAGCTTACTCTATAAATCAAAAATAGATAAATAAGACTCATTTAAAGAGATATATCTGCCACAAAAGCATTGTTGTAATGTTTCACTTGATAAGACAATGCTTCAAAGAAAAGCCAGCATTGCTTTACTGAAGCTCTTAGCAGTACAAATTCAGTGAATGTTAATTGAAATTTCTTAAAGGAAACAGGAAGTCAAGAGCCAATGAAATGAATGTGGAAAAGGAAACACCAGTAAGCTATCTCCGTCATCAAAACAGCTCACAATAGCTGACCTTTCTAGAATTTGTAGCCTTTTTCTGGAAAGGATGAATTACTGGGAATAGACCCTATGCATCTTATATTACATAAGGTCATCATATTCAGACAAAAATTTACCTTACTAGTAGTGTCAGAGAAATCAGAAAGATTTTATCATCTTGGCTTTCCTGGTTCAGCATAAAATCGTTAGTTTGAGGTGTCTCCCCAAAGAATCTCCAGTTTCCCTCTATTCCCTACTTCCTTTCACAGTGTAGACACACCCATTACAAAATTACTAAACTAAGAATAAAGAATATGTAACTCACAGAAAGTTGCCCACCAACAACACAGTTCCCATTCCATATAATTCCCCATCTGCCTATGAAACTGTTTGACAAGAGCCTGTTGACAATATACGAAGCCGAAGCCCAACCGCAGCCCTTCAGTGTAACAATTTCTGACAAACCACACACAGGCAGAATGATAACCCATTCCCTAGCACCATTCTGGTACTTGCGAGCCCAATTGTTATTCTTCTTTTCCCTTCCTCTCTAGACCAAAAAAAAAAAAAAAATCACTACTGGGTTGCACCTCATCCTGATTGTTTCTGCAGTTTGACTATGGAACTGCTAAAAGGTATTGATCAGCAGAGGCAACTCCCAAACATTGATAAAAATGCTAAGTGAACAACTGCGGGCCAACAAGAGGCCTCGCAATATTTTCAATATATAGCATAGAAATGCCAATTGTCTCAGAGAAAGAAAACAACGCACCTAGTCTGTCAAATTAACAACAAAAATACAGCAGCTCTCATTCTGAACAAAATTAAATTTTCTGAGCCACTTTTAAGGCAGCCTGGAAGTGTCTGTAAACAGGGTCTCTACACGTAGTTCATCTGCTCTCTAAGCAGTACCTGCGGCTTCCTGGCCTGCTGCACTTCCCAAAAAACAGACCTCCCCACCCGCCCCTGACCCTCCACACCTCACCACAGAGACTCGCTCTTTTTCCTTCCAAACCACAAATGGGCGAGAGTATTCGGAGAAAAAGTTCACAGACGCCTGCTTTTGAAGTATCTGCCCTACCTGCGACCACAAAACCGGAGGGCTCGGAAGTCCCTCGGAAGCTCCTCTGCTCTGCTCCCTCGTCCCGGCTGGTGAGCGCTTCACACCCAGAAAGCAGGAACATGATTTATATGCAGACCTGCACCCGTCCCACACAAGTCCGCACGCCAGCTCGCCTAACCACTTATGTAAGCTTGTCTTCCACGGTCCCAAGCCGCAGACACACACCGGCACCTGTCACGCATCCGGAATGGACCAGCACCCACACCAACACATATCCCTGGGGAGAGGGGCAATGCCTTTGCAAACCGTCCTTTCTCCTATTAGTTTCTTGCCCGTTTTGTGTCACAACTACAATTACCTTTAGCAACCAAGGAACTGCTTTGACTCGCCGGCTTCCGAATTTCTCCTAAAGCCCAGCTCGCGACAGGTTCATGCTAAAGCTAGAGAAGCTCCGCGAACCGGGGACTGGCGACCTCTTGGGGGCGGAGGGGAGTCTAGTCCGCGTCCGCGCCGTTCTGCAATGTCTCGCTGCCTCTTTTCCGAGTTTCCACCCGTGGCGAGCTCGGGGGCTCAGCGAGCGGACTGAGAAGCCGCGGGCCCGCGAGGAGGCGCGGCGGGTCGCATGGTGCCGGGCGCGGGGCGCTCGGGTGTCTCCTGCGCGCTCCCGAGCGTTCGCCGGTCGCCTGGCTCTGCCCGCCCCGGCCGGCGGGCTGCGGGGAGGTCGGTCCGCCCCCTCGGCGCCGCCGGCTCCCGCGACTGGGGGCGCCCGGCACCGGGCGTCCAGGCGGAGCTCTCGTCGCCGAGCAGGGCCCAGAGCGAGGAGCTGCCCCAACTCTCGAAGCCGCCCCGCGAGCTGCTGCAGCGGCGCCCGCTGTCGGGTGCGGAGCGGAGCTGCAGCCCCGCGCCCCGCGCACCTGGGCGCCCGCACCTGGGCCCAGGCCCGCCGGTGCCTGGAGAGACGCGGCCGGGGCGGGGCCGAGGCACCTGTGCGCGTCCGAGGGCGCCGCTGCCAGACTCACCTGGCCCCAGCGCCGCGGAAGGTGCAGACCAGGATTTGCCCCCAGGAAGAGAAAAACTGGGAATTCCTGGCACTTGTGCAGCCACTTTGAAAACTGAGACAGGTTCAGGCAGGCGCTGCCCCTTCCGTCGGTTGTAAGCTGGCCTGGGCGGAAACTTTAGTGGCGTCATGGTGATCTTAGGGATTCCTGGTCCCCAGAGGTGTGCCCCGAAGCTTCTGAATCCCTCTCTGACGTGCAGCTGGCGTCCTTTAAATTAAAATGGGCCACCATGATCGTCAGCGATGTTGTTACAAACCTTGAGCTTTTCATTTAGTCAACATTGTCTCCACACCCTGTGTTTGCAATGTTTTGTGGTTGTTCTCATCTCAAAACACCACCAAAGAACTTTCGAGAAAACTTATACAAATACTCTTTCGGAAAGAAGAAAAAAGTTAAAAGTCAAGTAAGAAAAGATAACTTGAAGTGACTGCGTTCTGTAATGTGGGAGTTTTGGACTTTGATGCTTCAAAAGTTAGGAAGCTGGGGATGGTGACCGCACAAAAGTGTTGGTATTGGATGGTAGCCAGGGCTTTTGAGCGCATTGTTGATGTTATCAATAGCAAGAAAAATTGAAGGTTTATTTTTGAACTTACTGTGTTGTCAGGTGGGGCAGCAGAGGACCTCGTAATTACCTAAATGCCTTTAAGGATAGATGAACCGGACTCATTCATGTTTGTGGGTGGGGATTTTAAATTTAAAAGTTTTCTTCCCAAATTACATCTTTTGTCACTGTTTCTTATGCCTAAATATGTGACATATAAGGAAACAACACCAGAGAAATGCAAATTGAGGGAAATTCAAGTAAATAGTCTTCTAAATGTCAGGACTGTGGAAGTAAAGATTGAAAGAGATTCCAAAGACAGCTGAATGCAACAATATTGAATGAGGTCCCAGACCTACCTGTAAATGATATTGATGGCATAATCAAAGCAATTTCAAAGGATTCTACAGATTAGAGAGATTAAATTAGACCCATGTTATTTCCTGAAGTACAGAGAGTCTTTGTTTGTAGGAAGCACACACTGAAGTAGAAAGGGGTGAAGAGGGTACTATAGTTTGGCTATGGAATGTGCCCAAAAGACCACTTGTGGATGGTATGGTCCCTACCTGTGGTGCTATTGGGAAGTGGTGCAACTTTTAAGAGATGGGGCCTAGTGGAAGGAAGCTAGGTCACTGGAGGCTCCCCTCGAAGGGGATCCTGGGACCCTGACTCCTCTCTCTCTCTCTCTCTCTCTCTCTCTCTCTCTCTCTCAGAGCCATGTGGCAAAAAGTCTCCCCATCCCACCCCACTGTGATGTCATATGTTGTCACAGGCTCAGTGGGATAAGGACCAAGTGACTATGGACTGTAACCTCTGAAACCATGAGACACAGTTAAGTCTTTCTTCCTTTTAAATTGTTTTTTCTGAGAATCTGCCCTGCTGGAACTTGGGGAACCAACCAAGAAATCAACTAGCCAGCCTTCCTGGTAAGCAATGCAAACCACTCACGTTCCAGGGAAAGAAAAATCAGCACCTCCTGTGATCGTACTGGCCCTCAGGCTGAGAATCAAACATCCTGTCCCCCACCCACCACTTAGCATGGATGGTTCTGAGGACAGCCTGAGTTGATAAGCAACTAAGGTACATAAAGCAACTAAAAGCTTCTATAGTTTGTTTGATTATGCAAGCCTGGGGCCAGTGGCCTGAGCATCTCTTGGGAGGATGACAGTATGCAATATAGCAAATATGGGGGATTTCCCTCTATCTTGTCTTTGAAATCCAATATTGTTTTCACTGTTTTGCTTTGTTCTCATTGTTTTTGCTTTATTCAATATTCTGTTTTGAGTGGTTTTATAGTGTTTTATTTTTGGTTTGATTTTGCTCTACCTTATGGAATGGACAACCATTGTGAAGATAACAAGATATACTATGGTAGCTATTATTGTTTTCCCCGCATCCTGCTCTGAAGTTCTGTACCAATTTCATTTCATTGTCTTGATTGGCTTTGCTCTGTCTTGTTTTGCTGTAATTTACTATCTTTAAAATTAAAAAAATTTTTAAATTGTTTTTTCTCAGATACTTGTCACAGCAAGGGAAAGCTGACTCACACAGGCATATTACATTTGCAACTTATTCTCAGGTGGTTCAAAAATGTTAACATCTGAATGAATAATAAAAGAGGAGCTCTGAACCACTTTTGACATTTTTCTATAATTTGTTTTTCTTGCCAAAAAAAATAAAACTTTTCAAAAGTTTTCACCACACACACAAAAAAGTTTTCACCTCAGATTTCCTTTAAGAATCAACTCACTCTTAACTGTCCTGAAAATAGGACTTGATCTACAATTTTGTGAATATATATAATAATGGGATTCTACCCAACTTTTCATTCATCCACCCAGAATTATTCTTAAGAGCATGCTGTATACAACTCATCTAAAGTACAGAATGAGATATATGTATAGGTAAAATCCTGAATCTTTTGATTACTTTATTAACAGATGAAAAGCTGAGGAAAGTGTGTGAGGAATTGGTCCTGGTGAAGTTCTGGAACTGAGTGATACATTGAGCAGAAGAATGGAAATACCTTGGCAATTTAGTTTTAATGACTGCATTGACAGGCAAAGGTGAAAAGATTGTCAGTTTTTGTGCCGTTGGTGCATGAGTATATGGCAGTGGATTTGGTAAGTATAATGAACTTAGTACCAGTGGCCTTTTTCCCTAGACTGTGCATTTGGTGACATTTGACAGCTCAAACCTCCACATTTTCTTTCCCTCACTCTTTAATCTTTATCTGAGACCTAATGATCCTGTTCTTTGCATTTTAGCAATATAAAGCAGAAAAGATTCTGGTTTGTTTTTGCCTCCTGTTAAGTTCTGAAAGAAAAGAATTGTCCTAATAGGTACTTTAGAAAAGTGTCTATTCTGAAAAAGTGACTCATAGACAGTATCAGTGTCATGATAAAGGAGGAGAATTTAGTAATAAAGATTCTTGAACTCTAACCCAGACCAGTTAAGTCCCAATTTCTAGTGACAGGACCTGGAAATAAACTTTTGAATTAAAACTTGTGAACCACAGGGTTTTTTTTTTGGGGGGGGGGGCAAGGGTTGGGGAGGATTCCAGCATTTCTTTTATTATTAATTGTATAATCTTGTTCTCAAGAGAGTTCTCTGGCAGGCTAGCTGATTACTGTGTAAAGTGAATTTTTTTATGTTTTCATAATTAGCATTTAATGTATGGTTTTGAAAACAAACATGTTTGGAAGGAAATGTGCTTATATCATGGTGCTAAAGTAAAAGTTTGAGACTCAGAATTAATTTTTTTTAATTGGTTATGGGGATTGAATCTAGGGCCAGTCCCCCCTCTGGGTTTTTTTTGTATTTTGGGTTTTTTTTACTTTTAATTGTATTTTGAATCAGGGTCTTGCTAAGTCTCTAAATTACCCATGATGGGCTCAAACTTGTGATTCTCCTCCTTCACCTCCCAGAGTGCTGGGCTCATAGGCTTCTATCACCACATCCAGTAGGAGTAATGATTTGTCCAAGTAAAATGTATATTCACAAACCTTAAAACTTAATAGTCAGGATGAAATAATATGTACATGTACAACCAATATACACAGGCAAAAACTTACATCAGTATTAACAGGCTTTTAAAAAGTTACACAAGGCCCAAAACAATCATGCATAGAACATTCCAGCATTTCTTTTATTGTTAATTAATGCAACAGCTTGGTCCAACTTCTTTCACTTAGGCGATTCCTAGATCCTATTTTCAAGCACTGGATCCAAGGATCTTTTGTATGATGTAACTTGGGGAGTTTAGATAGGTTCACTAAATGGAATTTATCTGTTCTTCAACCTTACCTTTGCTTCTCTCCTACTAGCTGCTAGGATTCCCATAGTTGATCATAGTAAGCTACAGGCATGTTTTGTTAGAAGAGAGGAAATGTACTTCAACAAAAGAGAGCTCTTATTGAGTCACATATGTCCGTCAAAAAACTAGACAGTAACCAAAACATCTAGACAGTAAAACTGAATGCATAATGCCCTCTGTAAAATATGAAAAAAATTTCTTCTTAAGGAGAACCATATTTTAATTAAGTCCTTTTGTGGGCTTTAAAAAGCAAAGCTCAACTGAGAAAGTATTTCTGGCCCTCTTTCAAGTTCTGGACTTGCTAACTCCATGTTGATATTTTAAAGAACATAAAAATGAAATTTGTAATACAATTTGAAATCAAGTATAACGCCTCTAACCTTTTTTTTTTTCTTTTCAAGATTACATTGGCTATTCAAGGGCCTCTTGTAATTCTGTGTGAACTTTAGAATTGGTTTTTCTATTTCTATAAAAAATGCCATTGATATTTTGATAGCAATTTCATTAAATCATAAGATCCTTTAGGTAGCACGGGTACTTTAATACTATTAATTCTTCCAATCCATGTACACAAGACATCTTTCCATTAATTGGTGCTCTCTTCATTTTCTTTCAATGATTGTTTCATATAGTTCAGTGTACAGAACATTCACTCCCTTAGTTAAATTTATTTCTAAATATTTTAATTTTGATACTATCATAAATGGTGTTGTTTTATTGGTTCATTTTTCTACTAGATTATCATTGGTGTAAAGAAATGCAAGTGATTTTTCCATGTTGATCTTGTAAGCTATAGTTATAAAATCAGTATGGTACTGACATAAAAACTGACACATGGACTAATGGAATAGAATAGAAAACCCAGAAATAAACCTAGTGACAGATAGCCAATTAATTTTGACAAGGGCACTGAGAAAATACAATAAGGAAAGAAAATATCTTCAATAAGTAGTGTTTAGAAAACCGATACCCATATCCAAAACAATGAAATTAGACACTTTTCTTACAACATACTTAAATTGACTCAAAATGAATCAAAAACCTAAACATTAGTTCTGAAGCTGTAAAACTGGAGTAACACATAAGAGAAAAACTTTGATGTTGGTCTAAGCAATGATATTTTAGATACCACAACAAAAGCCAAGCAACAAAAGCAAAGCACAAAAGTTAAGACTTCATTAAACTAAAAAGCTTCTGCACAATAAAATAAATAATGTAGGGATCAAGGATTTAGCTCAGTGACATAAATGCCTGCCTGTCAAGCACAAGATGGTGAGTTCAATCTCTGGTACCAATAAATAAATAAATAAATAAATAAATAAAGTAAAGAATAAGGAAACAACCTATGAAATACAAAAAAAAAAAATACTTGTAAATCACATAGCTAAAAAGAAGCTAAAATTTTAAAATACACAAGGAACTCAACAGTAAGAAAACAACTGAATTTAAAAGTAGGCAAAGGACCCAAATAGGTATTCTTAAAGTAAAATACGCAGATGGTCAGCAGGTATATGAAAGTGTTCAACATCACTAATCATCAGAAAAGTGAAGGTTGAAACCACATGAGATAGCAGATCACCCCATTTGAAATGACTATTGCCAGAACAAAAGATAACATGTGTTGGTAAAGATACAGAGAAAAGAGAGTCCTTATAAATTTGTTGATGGGAATATAAATTAGTATAAGCATTATGGAACATATGTGGAAATTAATAAATATTTAAAATAAAACTATTATATCACCCAACGATCTTTCTTCTGAGTACACACCCAGAGAAAATAAAACCAATGTGATGAACAGATTTCTGTTCTCCCATGTTCATTGCTGTATTACAATAGCCACAATATGGAAACAACTCAGTGTCCACCAGTAGATGAATGGATAAAGAAAGTGTAATACACACACGTACACACTCACAGTGAAATATTATCCTTAAAGATGAGATTCCTGGTATTTATGACCACATAGATGGACCGGGAGCACATTATGTTATGTGAAATAAGCCAGTATAATAAATGATTGATCTTATACATAGAATAAAAAAAAATGAGTCATAAAAATAGAGAGTAAAATAGTGGTTACCTGGTATGGGGAGGGAATGGAAATGGGGAGACATAGGTCAAAGGGTTCAAAGTTGAAGTTTTGTGGAATGAATAAATCTAGAGATCTAACACACAGTATGAGGACTAGTTGATTAAACTGTATTAACGCTGGCAAGTTACTATGAGATTTACATTTTCTTACCAGACATACTCAAAAGGTAACTATGGTAAGTGATGGAGAAGTTAATTTGCTTGACTTAATAATCATTTTACTATGTATACATATATCAAAATATGTTGCACACATGAGCAACAAAAATATTTTAATGAAAAACAGAAATTTGTGCCATTTGCCCAATCCAAAAGCCAGGGCATATTGTGCTGTTTCTCAAAACAATACAACTGTACCCTGTGCATAAAATGAAGGTTTCCTGTAATATTCTTTTGTCCTTTCTCACACCATCACCTAAAACCCAAGATTAGTTTTCTTTTTCACTAACAAAACATTTTCATCACCTCAAAAATTTTACTCTTGAGAACAAAATGTTAAGTGAAATAAGCCAGGCACATAAGCTTCAATATCACATTGTTTCTCTTATATGAGAAACTTTCTCTCTTGTTCTTTCTACATAGAAAGAGAAAAATAGAAGATAGATGAATAAGAAGGAATAAGTTCAAATAATTCCCCAAGTTATCTATTCTATTTTTAAAATCTTTTAATATATGTGATAATTTTTCCCATTTATATTACTAGTTTCTCTTAGTTCATTGAAGAGAAAGTTTGTGCTTTTCATCTGTTTGTTTCTTCTTTGTAACACAGTCTTGACTTGTACTCTGAGTAACATCTTGGCCATTCTTTTAAGATTATGATACACATATATTACCTATTGTTATTCTTCCATTATTTTGTTATGAAATTTTTAACAAAATAAAAATTTCCCTCATTTCCCCTGGACAATTACTTCCTCCAACTGCTGTTGGACACTGATCCATTTTCTACCCCTAAGGTTTTGCTTTTCCTAGAGTGTCATGTAAACAGAATGACATGGCATACAATAGGTCAGGCTTCTTCTACTTGGGCATACCATGATGTTTTTAAGATTCATCTATAATATTGTATGCATCAGCAACTCATTTATTTATATTGCTGAGTAGTGTTTCACTCAATGGACATCCCACTTATTTTATTTTATTTTATTTTATTTTAAAAGGGAGTAAAATTAAACACAACAAAACAGAACAGAATGGGACATAAGAAAGCATAAATTTCAAAGCTAGACAACCAGAGATCTTCACTATCTGTCATATCGTCTCTTGTTTTCTTCCAAATGGTTGTCCTTATATTTGCATATGGAGAGCTCATACTAAATAACACAGCCAATCTTTTCACAAGATGTGTAATTCACTGGCTCCCACTTGCTAGGCAGGGGGGATGGGAGGGGGGACACGGGATGAGGGACAGGACAACATGAGATGTCTGATTCTCAGCCCACACGCAGGCAGGATCACAGTCGGCCCCCCAGAGACGGGAAGAGTTCCTTGTTCTCCCGGCACCCCGAGTCAACCGCACGGTGCAGGTCCCAACGCACCAGGGTCTCTCTCCTTCAGGCCGCTGAAAGTCTGCCACACTCTCAGCCACCCCCAGAGAGGGGAGGAGCTCCTTGTTCTCCTGGCACCCCGAGTCAACCACATGGTACAGGTCCCGAGGCGCCAGGGTCTCTCCCCTGCGGGCCCCCCAAAGTCCACCATACTCACCTGCTATTTCTTTCTGATGAATTGACCATTCCATTTCCAAAGTTCTGAAATGGCCACAGACCACAGAAAGAATTCTCTTTAGGCTCCTGTTTGAAACCAGCAGCTACAACAATCTGCTGGCCTTGCTTCGGGCCACGGACATCCCACTTCTTTACCCACATTGCCATCTGTTGGTAAGCATCACACTTCTGATAAGCTATTCCCCTGGATCATCCTCAATTTGAAGTTTACAGAATATATAGACTCTTAGCCATGGTTTATTATTTCCCCAACTCATTGCATATTCCACCCCCATCTGTGGCCCTTTTCTATTTCCTCTTTCTCTGGTGGGTCCCCCCACCTTTATGGTAGCCATGTTTCAGGGAAGCCCTATTCCCACACCACCAGAGGGATCTTCTGTAGACTACATTAATTATGGCAGTTCTATTTCTGTGCCCATGGTGTCAAATTATGACCAGTAAGACTTGATGAAAACTCTGCCAAGAACCTCTGGCAAAGGGTTTCTTAGCTCCAACACCCCGGTCTCCTTAGTAAGATTGTGGGGTCAGAAATCACTCATAGGAAGCCATGGTAAGTAAGCTCTAGCAAGATTTTTAATACACTTTCTGAAGGAAATAGATTTTTAAATATAAATTTTAATTGCTATAAAGTAATTTCACATATTTAGGGGGTATAGTATGATAATTCAATACATGATTCAATATGTAATAGTCATAAGCACCTGCCTGGCAAGCACAAGGTCATGCGTTCAATCCTTGGTACCAAATATATATATATGTATATACATATGTGTATGTATATGTATATGTATATGTATATATACATATATGTATTACATATATATATTACATATATATGTATATATACATATATATATTAGTCAAATCAAAGTAATTAAAAATATCCCCTCACACCTTCCTCATTTTTGGGAGTTGGAAAACTTTAAATGAATTCTTTTCTTCTGATAATTTTGAAATATATAATAAATTACCTTAAACTATAGTCATACTACTATGCCATGGTATACTAGAACAACTTCCTCCTACCTAACTAGACAACCCAGGTTGTGGTTTTGGTCTTGGAGTTTGCATACTATCACATTAACCTCTCTGGCAAGTAAATAAAAAGAGCAGACTATAATCTACAAAATACCTGGCCAATACTGTTGCAACTGTCTGAGTCATGTCAAGCAAGCAAAACAAAAACAACAACAAAAGCTGAGTGATACAAATTAAAGAGATATTGTGAATAAATGCAATGAAGTAACCTTGATTAAATCTAGAACAGATGAAGGACATTAATGGAAAAATTAGTAATACATAAACAAAGTTTATGGTTTAGTTAATTGTCTCTGTGTGTGTGTGTGTGGTTTGTTAGTTTGTTTCTTCAGCTTCAAAAATATAGCATGGTTATTTCTATGGTTTAGATACAGCTTGTCCCCCAAGGGTTCATGTGCAGGAATCTTGGTCAGTGTGGTTATGCTAGGTGGGGGGAACCCTTAAGAAGTGGGACCAGTGGAAAGTGTTAAGTTATAAATGGAGTAACCCTGGTCTCCAAGAATAGGTCTGGACTTTGACTGAATTAGTTTTTTAGATAGTAGATTATTATGAAGAGAAGCTACCACATGTTCTCAATCTCTTCTTCATACAACTATTATACAACTTTTCCTTTTCTTCTGAAGTGGCCAAGAGGACCCTCACAAGGACTCCAGTGCTATGATGTATAGACCATCCAGCCACCAGGATCATGAGCCAATTCAATCCCTTTTCTTATAAATCATCCAGCCTCAGGTATCTTGTTATATAAACACAAAACAGACTAATTCAGTTATATAAGATGTTCACTTTAGGGGAAGCTGGGTGAAAGGAATGTGGGAACACTATATTATATGCAACTTTCTGTACATTTAAAATTATGCCAAAAATTTTAACAGAAGTTTTAAAGCCATGGAATATTTTTAGTTATAAGGTTTCCATGATTTATTCCTTAAAGGATGTCAGTTTAGTTGCTTAGGATGTTTTTGAAAGTTTATTAATTCGTTCAACAAATATTTATTAAGTTCTCATCATCTATTTGGCAATGTTTAGGTGCTAAGGATATTTTGTGTATAAAACTCTGTTTTCTAGAGCTAAAACTGTAGTAAGGGAAGATGAAGGAAAAAGAAGAAGAAAAGAAGGAAGGAAGAAAAGGAGAGGGGGAATGAAGAACCAAGTAAATATATTATACATTATAAATGCTATAAAGAAAAATAAATTCAGATCATGTTATTTTGGAGCACAGCAGTGCTAGCTGCCTTTCTAGTAATGATATTTTAGCAGAAACTTAAAGAAAGTGAACAAGCATGAAGACATATAGGGTAAACTCTTTGAGACAGAAGCAACAGTTTTTGCGAAGAATCTGAAGTGAAATGAACTTGACATATTCTAAGAACAGCAGCCAACATACAGTAAAGAGAGAAGAGGAGGTAAGGTCAGAAAAACATCTAGAGTTTACATCATGCAAGCCCTATGAGCCAATGCAAAGACTTTGGATGCTAAGTGAGATAGAATGCAATAGAGTGCGTGAAGTAGAAGTCTAGCCATCATATTTATTATTTCAGTTGTAATTCAACTAGAAATGGTTGGAGTTCAGGATTAAATTTTGTTGACTGGGTCAGTCTGGAGATTCCTCAAAAACCTGGGTTTGGACATCGCATTTGACCCAGCTATTCCGCTTCTAGGCATATTCCCAGAAGAACTGAAAACATCATACCACAGTGATATATGTGCACCCATGTTTATAGCAGCACAATTTGTAATAGCCAGATCTTGGAAATAACCTAAGTGCCTATCACTGAGGAATGGATAAAAAAGTTGTGGCATTTTTATACAATGGAGTACTACTCAGCTATCAAGAATGATCACATTGAGATATTTATTTAAAAATGGACACAACTTGAGACCATACTCATAAGCGAAATAAACCAAACTCACATGTGTAAATACCATATAGTTTCCCTAGTATGAGAGTTGGTAAGGGTATATAAGATTTTATGGTAATCATGATTTCCCATTTCATTGCTTTGAAGCCTTTCAATGTTTTTATTCATCAGTTGGAATGGTTTTATTCTGTTTTATTTGAATTTATTATGTGTGATGGTATGAAAAGCTATTTTGAAGAAAACAAAACATTATGGCAGCCATTGCTGATTTAATATCATCTTCCTTAGAAGTCCTACCATGCTTCTACTCTGCTATTACCATCAGTTCTATCATGTTGTGTCTTATCGGGATTTTAATATATGTGATAGTATAAACAAATCTTTTTATTGAAAATGAGATATTATAGTAGCCATTGATCATAGTTATTCAGTTCAGAATGTCCTGTAATTTTTTCATTCTCTTGAATGGTTTTGTACTATTGTGTTATGTTTGATATTATTGTATTTGAAACTATGCTCAACTATAGCAGAGAAAGATATATTTTGATAGCTACTGTTAATGTCCAGTTGTCTTATTGTAAAGTGTTGTGTTGCTTATGTTGTTCTGTTCTGATCTGCTTTGTTCTGCCCTCTTTTGTTTTATTCTCTTTAAAATAAAAACAATTTTTGTTGATTGGAATGGAATAGAACGGAATGGAATGGAATGGGAGAGGGGGAGAGAGACAGAGAAAGACTGAGAGAAACAGAAAGAGACAGAGGGAGACAGAGGGAGGGAGAGGGAAAGGAGAGAGGGAGAGAGGGAGGGGAGAAGAGAGGGA
>PVJX010029657.1:5889-22827 GCA_004027295.1 Dolichotis patagonum | reverse complement strand
CTCTTCTCCCTCACGTATATTATTTTAGCAATGAGAAAGATGATTAATAATGTGCAGTATTTGTCTTTCTGTACCTGGTTATTCATGTAAACATAATTGCTTCTGTTTCTATTCACATTGACTAAAAAGACAGGATTTCATTCCTTGTTATGACTGAATAATATTTCACTGTTTAAATATGTCTCATTTTCTTTATATTGTAATCCATCAGTGATGCACTACTTGGATCTGTAAGTTTGCTATTGTGAAAAGATAGTGTTAAACAGAAGAATCCAGGTACCTTTTCAATATGTATACTTTGTCAATTTCTTTGCATATATCCCAGCATTTAGAAAGGTGGATCATATGATAGTTTTCTTTCTGTTTTCCATGGAAGCTGTGCTGCTCATTCCTCACCAGTGACTAAGAGTTCAATTCTCGCTACATTATTGCCAATGGATTTATTGATTTTATTGATATTTTTAAATAATTAACCATGTTCTACTTTCAGGCTACTCTTCTATTCATTCCACATTGTAGGTTTCGTGTGCTGTGATTTTTCTATTCATTCCATACTTTAAATCTCATCTGTTGTGATATTTACTGTTTTTCTTTTTCTGTTTAGGTTGGAATTAATTTTGTAATTTTTTCAAATTTCCTAATGTCTTAACCTATTTGTAAAATAACCATTCTGATAGGAAATACATGATATCAATTGTTTTTCTTTTATTAGTTATTGCCTAGTGGATTTGATTTGAGTGTTTTCTTTATATAGCTTCTTTTCTGGGTAGGTAGAATTTCAGTGGTTACTTTTTGAATATGCTTCTGTATTCCTCCTTCATCTGATACTATCACTGAGTGTGTAAGTGTGCTAAACATATTACAAATTTCTCTGATGATCTGTTTAATATTTGCACTGTTTATTTCTCAGTTCTCGAGATGTGTGCAATCTTCATCTGCCATCAAGTTGATGACTTTTCTGGCAACTCAAATCTAATTTTAAACTTTCATGTAGTACCTTTCAACTCAAGGTTTTCATTTGTATTTTAAAATAATTTTATAGCAGCTGGGTACGGTGGTGCATGCCTGTAATTCTAGCACTCAGGAGACTAAGGCAGAAGGATGACTGCAAGCTCCAGGCCAGCCTGGGGTACACAGTGAGTTCATGGCCACCCTGAGAGATCCTGTCTCAAAATAATAATTGTAATTATTATCAATTATTATTTTATCATTTTTGGCATCCTCTATTTCATTAGACCTTGTTATCATGCCTTCTTTATATTTTGAGACATAATTTTCAACTATTTGAGCATACTTAAATGAGTTACATTGAATTAGCCAAATGTGAAATCACGGGTCCTTCAGAAATAAGTCTCTTACCTCATTTTTCTCATATATATGAACCACACCTTTCTGTTTGTTTTCAGGTCTTTAGGGTTTTTTGAAAAGTGGGTGTTTTGGCAGTAGCTACTCTGGATCTCAGGCTCTCAACCCTTCAGACCTGGAGGTGATACTCTTCTTAGTTTTGGAGGTCATTCATTTATTTTTTAAAATGTCTTCCGTGAACTGATTATTTGAAGTCTACCATCATGTACTGTGAAACTTGTGCTGTCTCTTCTCAAAAACAATTTTTTTCTGGTTTGTATCTTACAGTCTGGTTGTTTGAAACTTTTCTCAGGTCAGCCAGTATTGATCAAAGTTTGTATTTAAAGCTCCTTAGTGAGTTAGATTTTACTCTTCTCCCTTTTACCAGTATTTGTTGGAGGCAGCTGTGGCAGTGTAAGGAGTTATTTTTTCTCCTTTTCTGCAGGTGAGTAGTAGCTTAGATTTTCCTTTCTGATCATGCCTGAGAATATATAACCTTTGCCTTGGAGAGAGTTTTGCAGCATGTTAAGGATGCAAGAAATTACATTTTCTGACTTGCTTTCTAGGTCTTATTCCTAGCATAGTTGCTAATCTTCAGACTGTGTCTGGCAGAGATTTTGAGCAAGTCCTTGTTGCCACTGAAAGGTCATCCTTTGTCTCTTGAGAATGCTTTTAAAGTGTCCCTCTTTCTGTTCTGATTATTCTTTAGTAGAGACAATTTAGCACTTCCTCTAAGACTGCCTACTCTCTGGTGCTGACTGCAAATCTCCTTTTAAGCATTTCCTTTAAGTAGTTAATAACAAGATATTATTGAAATAATTTTAGGGACTATTACTCATCCTCATATAACATTACCTAACCTAGGTTAAATAATGTTATTTTATACGTGACTTATTTGAGATTCTTTGGCAAAAAGTAAATACTGTTTCTTGCAAAAATGTAAATAGAGTTAAAATAGGTTTATTTTTAGTAGTATTATATTTAAAGTAAAAAGTGTTAACATTATGTTTAATAATAATTCAGTAACATTTTATTAAAAATTCAGGATTTGGATATAAACATTCATAATCTGTATTCGTGTCTTAAAACTTTCTAAGTGTGAAAACCATGAAAATTCATAAACTCTCTTATGTTCAATACTCAAATCTTCATTATAATTATTATCTCATGTTTTAGATATAATTTATTTCTATAAATCAAGATTAATATTAATGATCACTGTGATCATATATTTTTATAGTTATAAATGAGTGTTTTTTCTTACTTAGATATGTAATCTAATTGAATTTTTAACCATGTGTCATGCTTCTTTACTGTTTTACCCATTTTTCTTTTATAATAATTAGAATCTATTTTGTATTGTCTTCTCTGTAAATTGAAAGCATATATCACATTCTTCTACTAGAGTTTATCTGTAATTTATTAGTCAATATTATTTATAGATCTTTTAATGTTATTTATTGTTATTTTCAATTTCAAAGTTAGATTAGACATCATTTAGGTATGTTTTCAGTTAAAAGTCCAGCTAATTTTACTGCTGTATGTAACATTTTATTAATATAATCTGGGGCATTTTGGTAATAATGGTGAATAGTAGCTGTTAAACAAGCCTTATCATCATCGATTTCTCATTTTGATCCTATTGTTTTACTCCACATGAGCTATATAACAATATCATAGACAGAATATTTAAACAAAAGAAATTTATTTGCTCACAGTTTCACAGGTTTGAAGTTTCAGATCAAGATGCCAACGCATTCAATTTCTGCTGAGGGTTTTCTTCTTGTTTGTAGCTGTCCACCTTCTTTTCTTCTGTTGATAAGTGGAGAGAGAGATAGAAGGACAGAGGGAGGAAGAAAGAAAAGAGGAGAAAGAGCTTGTGCTTCCTCTTGTTCTTATAAGAAAATCTGTTTTGTTTTCTTTTTATAAGGGTAAATCCTAGACTCTACCTTTATCATGGCACCTAATCTGAATTACCGCCTTATAAGCATTCTTTTTAAATGCGATCACATTCACGGTTAGAGTTAAATATATGAAAGTGGGAGTAGGTATACTTTTCCCTGCAGCACCCATCTATGATAGGGTTTTAGGCAGGATGAAACAGAAAAATATGAGATAAAAATGGCCTTTATACCAAGGACGTGAAGAGGAGTCTAACCATAGGCAGTTTAGCCACCTCTGACAGAACGTGTGGCATAGGATATATATATATAAGCTTTGACTGGGGTGGCGGTTAGGGCAGGCCTTGATGATGCACAAGGGACTGACTGGGACCCCTTTCGCCAATGGGAAAGGAAAAAGAAAGTTGTCCCAGGGGAAGGAGGAGGTGACCTCAAGGTAAACATGCTGTTTGGTATCGCCTCTCAGCTGTTTGGTCCCGCCCTCACCGCAGCTTGTTCTAGAGCAAAACCCTTTCAATCTATGCTATGTCCCAAAGATTTTTCTTGTATTTTTAGCACACTGCTTTTATTACTGGATTTATGTAGATAGAAGTAGTTTTCTTTTTGGACAATTTTTATGTATATAAATTGTTTCTTCAATACAGAAAATTTAATTTCATGTAAACTCATAAATTCAGTTTCTAGTGGTTTAATATCAGCATATACTTTTAGTACATGCAGCCATGAGAGCAGGTAACACATCATAATAAGTATTATTTAACTACTGGAATGTTAATATCATTATATCTCCTTAGCATTATGAGTTGTTATTGTCATAATGTTACAGGCAGCTGAGTTATATGGATGTGTCATAGGCAGTCAGACAGGGCCAGGCCCTGGAAGGACACCTTACACAGGTACCTTACAACTGGGGGTGATAGATATCTTGGATGTAAGCCAGACCTCAAGACGAAAGATAAAACAAATGCATTCACATACTTCCTAAGGATAAACATGCAGAGACTGGTGTTCTAAATAGGTCTCTATCACCCTGAGGAAGCCTGAAGGAGCAGCTAGGCCAACCCCTTACAGGAAAAGCACCTGCTCATATTTATGCCTGCTTGCTGAGTGACTTGCTTGCCCATTTCTCCCTGATTTAATCAACTTTACTTGAGAAATTATACCTGTAATCTTATTGGTTGACCATAGTGCTGTCTCACCTCATGCCCACCTTGTAAGTTCCCATTTTTCCCCATCTTGGGTCTGCTTCACCTCGGGGTTTTGTTTTATAAAAGTCCCTAGAAAAGGCAGGGTCCTTGGCAACCCACTAAGGACCCCTTCCGTCTCTCTCTCAGACAAAAGCTTGCTTTTTCTCCATAAATGTATTCTGCAGATTCTGGAGATTCTTAATCTCCGGTGTTCCTAAAATTCATCCCTCAGTTTTAGAGAACACAGACTTGAACTGGCCATCTAGGAGTTTGGGAGTTTCTTTTTCCTTATCAGTAGTTACATATTATTTTGAGAATGTAAATATTTACTTGAGAAAATATATTATTTTTCTCTCTTTAATGACTGCAAACATTATCATCTAAATTAGCTATTACATTGTTGCTATGAATTTAAACAGGCAATATTTAAGTCCAAATACATTATTTATACTGGAAGTAAGAACACTCACTTGTAACTCACAATTTGCTTTACAATATTTCCTCAGTCACTGTGCACTCTGTGAATACAGAAAGTTTTGTTTTAATATTATCTTTTTTCTCTTTTTTATGTTCTTTCACTGATGTAAAACAAGAAAAGGTATCATGAAATTTTAACTGATGTGAGCTCTCTCTGATACAGTTTTTAATTATTCTTTTTTCTTCTATATGGTAGTCCTTTAGTGAAAATAATCTAACACATTTTATAATCCATTTATCTATGTTCTCCATTTATCTATGTATACATAAATTAATCATTTATCAGTATATTCATTTAAAAAGTATTGGATATTGACTATCTCCAATATTCAAGGCAGCAGAATAGCTTCTTTGAATTGAAATGCTGAAGACAGAAATTGTATAGACGAATACAATTTCACAAAATATAAGCAGATATAATGAATATAAAATAGAGGACTCTGTTTTTTAACCATTAAGTCACATTAAATTATTTCCAGATATAAAATTGTATATTCAGCATCTATTCTCAAAGCATTAAAATATTAAACTTCAGTGAATGATATGAAATGCTTAAACTAAAGAGTTTAGTTTGCAAAAAAGATCATTTGTTAATAAATTGTATATAATGTCCTTGATATGTTCTGCAATATATTAGACATAGTTATTTGTTTATTTCCCTGTTTTTACACATTGGGAATCAAATATGTATCTAAGACTAAGGGATCTATACTTGAAAACACATATTACTAAGTAGCTTTCCTGAAACCAAACACAAAGTGTCAATTACATATATTTTCTTCACTCCTGAGAACCTAAAATCAGGTCTCAGAGTATTGGATCAGATAGGAGAATGTATAAAAACTGGACTTTTCCAATAGATTGGCTTTGCCACTCACTGCAAGAATTTGGTGGATTGAATTTTTAGCTGTCTCTGAGTGAGTCATGGTAATGTGTCCTGGGGGTGTGTGTCTACTGCCAAAACTGCCTATTCTACTCCAGCACTTCTCCTCCGCTCTGCTTCCCAGTTGCCCAGAACTAAGCATCTTTGCTCTGCCCTGCCCTTTCACAATGATGTTTCTGCCTTGCAAAAAGCTATCTAGCAAAACTATGCACCAAATTAAAATTTCCTCCTTTAGCTTTTGGTACCCAGATACTGTTTTTTGCAATGGGGAAGCTAACTGAGAAAGACAATAAGTAATTTTTATTATAGTTGTAATTGGAATTATCTGATATAGTGGTTTATGTTGCAACTTATAATTAAGTGTGTATTTTCTTGTAATTAGGATCCTATGTGCATACCACATTGATTCACACAAGGTACTTACAGTGGCAACTTTCAGTGTTGCTGTAGATATTTAATTACATGTTGAATCTTGAAATATAACAATTTTTCTGCTTTAAATGGGTCAAAATGTGTTCATCATTAATGTGAGAAACATTGAAAAACACACTATCATCAAGAAATATACAAGTATCTTTTTACTAGATACAAACCAAGATTATTTATAACTTCATCTGTCTTTGTTTCTTTTTCTTTTTTTGTTTCTTTCTTTTTTTGTTTCTTTCTTTTTCCCTTTCATTAGTACCAATTTGCAGTATATGACTACATTTATTTTGAGGAGTTGGTACCTGTACATAACACCTCTTAATTATTTTTTTTTTATTTTCTACCCCTTTTGTCTCTTCCTGTTCCTTATAACACTTGGCCTTTTAAACTTGAAGACACTTTTTAATTTCTTCTACATATCTTATTTTCCCTTCTCTGTCCCTTCTTTCATTATCCTTCTATTCATTTCTTACTTCTCCTCCAATTTGTAAAAAAAAACATACTTCCTATTATCTATTATTTTTGTTCTTTATATTCTTTTTGGTTTCTTATATAAGAGGTACTTAAGCATGTATGTCTGATTTCTTACACTTAACATGATCAAGGTACACCTATTAAGACTGGCACAATGAGGTAATACACCATCATGTATGAAAAACTGAAAAAGTTAAGATCCAACCAAAGTAAGACTCAATTACCAAATGGGTAGCAAAAATGAATAGATACTTCTCAGAAGAAAGAGTACAAATGGCCATTAAATACATGAAGAATTGTTGAATATCACTGACCATTAGAGAAATGCAAATTTAAAAGAAAACTGAGATACCATTTCAGTCCAGAAACAATGGCTATTTCTAGAAATTAAATAATAAACAAATGCTGATAAATCTGTAGAGATGAAGGAACACTTTTATGTTGTTGGTGAGAATGTAAACTTGTACAACCACTAAGGAAATCAGTATAAAGAGTTCTCAAAATGCTCCAATAGAAATCACATAATACCCTAATATTTCCATTCTCAATACTTTCCAAAAGAGTTACAGTCACCATATTACAGTGATATATGCATACCTGTGCTTATGGTGGCACAATTTTTAATAGTTTAATGTTTATATTTTATACTTAAAATTTAGTATTTCTTACCAACATCAAGGACATCTGAAAGAAGATAAAACACTACCAAACTAAATATATGAGAAAATCTGTAATAATATTAAGCTGTTTAACACAGCAAATTAAAAAATTCTTTTGAGTTTTTTCTGAGCTACATACATTAGTGATTTTCAGTTATAGAAATCTTCACAGGTTTTGGTACTTATTTTTTAATTTTTTATTGCTAATTACATTGTTTCCCATCAACTTTTTTCTTCTTGACAGCAGATTACTTCCATCTTGCCTCTCCAGTGCTTAAGACTATTTCTTGCTTAAGGTTAGGCCTGAATTGTTTGAATGGATAAATAGAAGGCATTGTAAATTAATCTTGAATTAGAAATTCAAGGGCAGGTTAGATATTAATTTAAAATCTTGTTCAACTACTAATACTTTTTGAAATAAATGATATTCTGCAAATACTAAAGGTTTTAAATTTACACTAGTTTGTACTAGCAAAATACTTTCCTTACAAATGTAAATTATAGGGCTGGAGATATAATTTAGAACCCTAAATTCCTGCCTAGCAATAACAAGGTGCTGAGTTTCAGTCCTAGCATCACCAAAAAGTAAATTGTAGACTATGAATCATCCTTTATAACTATGATTTTCTGGTGCTTTATCTTAGATTTATTTAGTATTTAGAGTTGTATGAGGAATTCTGAATTTTTCAATACTGTTTTTATTCATCTATCTATGAATTATAGCAAAAATTACACTTAGAATGTGCTAATTCAAAATAAAAACAAGTAAATACTTTGTGTACTTAGATATTATTAACATATAAATGTCTCATATAATTTCCTTTCACAAAATTTTTGTAAATTCTATAGGAAGACATTGTGTTGATTACTATCGAATTATATTTTCTCTAATACATTTTGAATATTTCATTCTGTGATACTAAATAGATGTGATGTAATATTTTCAACATGTAAATATAGAATTTACTAAAATAAAAAACAGAAAAACAGGAAATTCTTAAGGGTATCATCTCTTCTTTTGGTGATAGGTTGGCATAGGTCAAACATTGTCTCTTGGAATCTGTTTAGCTATTACTTTCAATCGCACCCTCTGCTGAGTAAACAATGGTGGATGGAGTAGGTAATTACATATGTCTTTGGGGGACTTTGGGGAATTATAAAAATATTACATGAGAAAAAAGCAGTAAAATGACTGAGAAATTGTCATTTCTTTAACTTCCTTCTAGCTTTGTTCTACAGCTAGAGAGAAACTGATTTAAACTAGTAGGCTAAAAAAAATTATGATAAACTCAGTTTGCCTATGGTAAAGTGTAATATAATATCAATTTTGGAAAATTAAAATGGAGATAGATGAAAAATCATCAATACATTGTTTTGACAAATTAAATTTTAAAAGTTCAACATCTTGTTAATCACCAAAGTGCTGAGAATGAAGAATGTGTAACCTATAATCATGATTATATGGTAAAAAATAGCCTTGAACATTGCCTTGCTAAGTGCTCTTCCAAATCTACACTTGAAAAAATTGTAAGTTTTACTGAAGAGGAAAATAATACCCATTGTGAAATGATGATATTTGGCTTTTAAAATGAGGAAGTGGTGCCTGATTATAAGGTTACTGGTTTATTTAGGCAACATGCTGCTTGCATCTTGCACTTTTAACTGTCATTTAAATTGCATTCAACTTCAGCTTAACTTGTATTCAGCTCATTGAAAACCTTAGGGAGCCAAATTTAATACTGTTTCAGAGAGTAAAGAAACTATAAAATCTTTTTTTCCAGCTCAATTCTAGTTGACAGAAACAATCACTTGCTTTCTCAGCAATTCAAATTAATTGCCAAATCAAAAGAAACAAATGATGATTAACTGACTTGCCATTTGAATGACATTTCTAGGTTTACTCTGAACCTACTACTGTATAATGTCTCCTTTAAAATGTTAGGAAAGGCAAATATATATGATGCTTAAACACTTATAGGATGTTGTTATCTGTAAGCTAAATTGGTATTAGCTAATCAAAAAGAAAAATTTCTGCTGAAACATAGATTCTTTTAAAAATATGATGCAAACATGCATACATACACCAGTATTCTATATCTTCCACTTATTTCCCTGTCTCCTCCTTCCTCTTTCCTTTTTGCTTCTTTTCAACTTCCCTTTATTTTTTCTTATTTTCTTCTTTGCTTTCTTCTTTTTCATCCTGTCTTTAGCAGGCAATAATTTATGTATTACTTGCACATACCAAATAATATCAAACTTTTATGTAGATATTATTTTTCTATCACAAGCCTTTTTTAATTGTCTTAAAAACATATGCATCATATTGAAATTAAAATTTTATTAAGAGTTTAGGTGTATAGACATATTCTGAATATGAATTACAATTTATAGGGAAGAATGTAAGTGACTTGCAAAGTCACTATACAAATATAGCAACCCCAGAAAAGTAATTCAAAATCTAATGATGAGGAACATTTTATACATACATAAAGAACTTTGTATGCTTTAATTTTGTAATTTGAACAACTGTTTACAAGATGACAGTATGTAACTTATCTAGTAGTGATTTCTTAGTTGGTTTTTTTTGTTGTTGTTGTTCTTTTCTTTTTTTCCTTTGGAATTCTGTATTGTTGCTACCCTTTTTTCTGTTTTGTTTTGTTTGTTTTTTTTCTCTCCAAATTAAAATAAAAAGAACATGAGTGTGTATACATTCTAAGTTGCTTAGGCACTGATGATACATTTGCAAAAAAGTTGGATTTGTGTTACTTTAGTACACATTGCCCCATTTCAACTGATGTTTGCAGTTGAACACATTTCCTTCTTACTTATATTTGCTTAGATTACCACATGAAATCTTTGTCTGCTCTTAGTTTCCCTGTCTCTAGACTCTGCCAAAAGCCATCTAGGGCTCCTATTTACAATTTTCCTTATTTAGATCTCCTCTGCACATTCTGGGGGCTATAGTTACTTCCAACTTAGGTTATTTTTCCAGGCATTTGATTTTCTAATCAGTTTTGGATGCTTCGGTGACTGTGAGCTCATCTTACTCTGAAGTAAAAACCTTAAAAAATGGGTAATTCAGGGAGCATTAACCCTCACCACCCAGTTTCCTCACTGTCTCCTTGAATTTTCTTCCTCCTTTTAACTGGTTTCCAGTACAGGCAGTTAAATGATTACCTTATGTTTTTCTAGCCTGTTTAGTTACTATCTGTGACTAAAGGGCATTGAGCTACAATAGGGGCTCACTTGTCCTTACTAGCGTGATCAAGCTCAGTCTCCAGAGAAGGCAATGACTAGGAATGTGTCAATAGGGAAATCTGTGAAACATTTTTTCAGGTCATTTTTAGGTCACTAAATGTAAACATCACATGATTCCCTAGAAAGTTAAATTTTCTAAGGGAGAAGGGAAATTGTGAAATTATTTTTCATAAGATTTTTATAGAAGGAAGGTAGACAAGGTCCAATTACTTACCTAGAAAACATCTCTTTAATCCTTTGGTTCCCAATGAAGAATTCCTACTGCTGTAGACAGCCTGCAAAGAACTCATAGAGGGCTTGAATTATGCCAGTAAGAAATAGGGGTTACCTTACTGGAGGCAAGAGAGGGATGACCACAGAACACAGAACTGTGAACAGATGAACAGAAGGTCACTGGAAAACCCATGATCAAGACCAACTGATTACATTAAAGATAAAGAGGATAGATAGAAGTACATGAATCCCTTTCATTGACATTTAAATTATTTATATTTTAATGGATGAAAATACTAAAAATGAATAATTTTATTTTAAAACTTTATGTTATTGAGATTTTTTTCAGAAAAAGAAGTGTCTCTATAATAATGTATATGTATATAATTTTCATACCCTTTGGATATTTAGGGAAGATATAATAACACAAGGTTTGTGATTTTTACTTTTTTATAAAGCATATTCTGGGTTTAGGGCATCATATAGGTTGAATCACATATAGAATACACAGGACGTTTGGTAATTACATTCTTTCAGCACTAGGATGTATTTTGCAAAATATACATAATGATGAACAAAGATACTCATTTATTTAATTTTGCATTTTTAATATTGATTTTATGTATAGTTTCTAGGATTTCTTTTTATCCTTCTGTCACTGCAGATTTTGTATATCGTACAAGTTTGTTTGTTTGCTTTTTTGTTTTTAGATTTTATTAAAACCATTTTGGTTCCATATAAAATAGGTTTGGACAGTGGAATGCATCCTGTGAGATCACAACCCTGGGTGCATTTTTTTCTCTCCTACAAAGCATTCAGCCCATCTGTTCTTGGTTCTGTAGGCAACTTGAATAACATCTGTTTTACTTGCTTGTTGACATATATCAGCATTTGGTATCAGCGTCTGCAAATAGCAATCTGCACATTCATCATTCAGTTGATTCTTAAGGAACAGCTAGCTTCATTCCTGAGCTGGCTTTAAATGTTTAAAGGTTCTTTATACACATATTTCTATGCTTAATAGAACAATTGACTTTTATTGTTAGCATTGTTTTCTAAGCTTATTCTATTCAAAAGAATATACATGTCCTGTTTCTTCCTTGATTTATCAAAGACCGTTTTTACCTAAAATTTGCTGATTTAAATTTTTCATTTTATTTGAAGCTTATTTTAATAGATGATCATTAAAATGTTTATATCTTAAACAATAATCCACTGTGCATATTTTTGGGAACAATATCTGGACACTTGAAAAAATTTAATTAGCCTTGAGTTTTTTCAGCACATACAGAGGTGAAGTGTAGGTTATGTAACATACAGATTCTCAGTGAAAATGACTTCTTTATGTCCAGTGTAGTGACTCCATGCATCCATAACATTATAGGTAACACCAGCACTGGTAAATGAGAATGACTTTGAGAGAAAGCTGCTGGCACTTTTAGAATACTCATTCTGAGTTAAGGATTATTCATAATAACACTTATGGTGCAATACATTATCCCTCAATTTTAACATGTAGTGTTAATGTGGCCATTTGTTTTTTCCCTAAAGTAAAATGTTCTCTGTAAACACTTTTTTCTGTGTTGATCATGAATTACAGACTAAAGTCAATTTCTTCTTCCCTTAGTATTTTTCCACTCAGACTCTAGATATGTTGCAAAACACAAAATGGAAGGAATTTTCAATACATTTTAATACTACATAAACTACCTAGCAGATGATTGAATAAATCCAGAGACTACAGCCCTTAGTGATCATGTTTAAAAAGAAAAAAAGAAAAGTGCAAATATTGGCAGCACTCCATAGAAACCTAAGTATTAATCTCCTTTTATTAATCACCAAAATCCCACAATGAGCAGTTTGCTCCATACCACTATAGAATTTTAAATATGATCAATATTTCTTTTTTGAGAGAAAGTACAATGAAAAAGTCAATTAAAAGGGGTTTAATAATCTGTTAAGCATTAAGAAAATTATTATGAACATTTTTCAGCAATTTTTTTGAAGAAATCTCATGAAAATTATGTGATGAAGAAATGATGCATTTACAAATGTTAAGTCTCTGTTATTTTTTAAATAGCATAAATTGCTATTTGACTTAACTCTATAATTATCTCTTTACATATTAATGCAGACAATATTTGCATCTACTTATAATTTTCACTGTTTCACACACACCATTGGTTTTAGTTAAGAGTAATGCCTTTTTCAATTCTAAGCAACAAAGGCAAGGCAGGAGGCATCACAATCCCTGACTTGAAATTATACTACAAAGCTACAGTAATAAAGTCAGTATGGTATTGGAATAGAAACAGACCCGAGGATCAGTGGAATAGATTGGAAGATACAACCACAACCACAAACTCACTCAACCACCTTATCTTTGATAAAGGGGCCAAACATGTTCACTGGAAGAATGATAGTCTCTTTAAAAAATGGTGCTGGAAAAATTGGCTGTCCATATGCAGAAGACTAAAACTAGACCCATGTCTATCACCATACACTAAACTAAAATCTAAATGGATCACAGATCTAAATATTAAAACAAACACTAAAACTGCTGGAAGACAAAGTAAGTAAAAAATTGAAAGATATAGGAGTAGGAAGAGAATTCATGAACAAGAACCAAACAACACGGGAGATAGTTCCCAGAATCAATAACTGGGACCACATCTTATTAAAGAGTTTCTGCATGTTGAAACAGGTTTCCAGCAGAGTGAAAAGAAAACCCACAAATTGGGAAGAAATCTTTGTGGACAGTTCCTCAGACAAAGGACTTCTGTCTAGAATTTATAAAGAATTAAAAAAAATCAGACCCTCGAAATTCAAAGACCGAATCCAAATATGGGCGTCTGAAATGAATACACAGTTCTCAGATGAAGAAATACAAATGGCAAATAAATACATGAAGAAATGTTCATCATCATTAGTCATGAGAGAAATGCAAATTAAAACCACACTGAGATTCCATCTGACTCCAGAAAGAATGGCCAAGATAGAAAACACTACCAACAAGTGTTGAAGAGGCTGTGGGGAAAAAGGAACTCTTCTACACTGTTGGTGGGAGTGTAGACTGGTGCAACAACTGTGGTGGTCAGTCTGGAGATTCCTCAAAAAGCTGAGTTTGGAAGTCCCATTTGACCCAGGTATTCCACTTCTAGGCATATTCCCAGAAGAACTGAAAACATCATACCACAGTGATATATGTACACCCATGTTTATAGCACCACAATTTGTAATAGCCAGATCTTGGAAACAACCTAAGTGCCCATCAACTGAGGAATGGATAAAAAAATTGTGGCATTTTTATACAATGGAGTACTACTCAGCTATAAAGAATGATCACATCAAGATATTTATAAATAAATGGACATGAATTGAGACCATTCTCTTAAGTGAAATAAACCAAACTCACAAGGGTAAATACCATATAGTCTCCCTAGTATGAGAGTTGATAAGAGTATATAAGACTTTATGGTAAGCATGAGTCCCCATCTCATAGCTTTAAAGCCTTTCAATGTTTTCAATCAAAAGTTGGAATGGTTTTATTTGGTTTGGTTTGTCTATATCATGCGTGATGATATGAACAGCTGTTTTGAAGAAAATAAAACATTATGACAGCTATTGCAATTTAATATCATCCTTCTTAGAAATCCTACCATGCTTCTTTTGTTCTACTACCATTGGTTCTATCTATCACATTGTGTCTTATTGGCATTTGAATATGTGTGATAGTTTAAACAAAATTTTTTTATCGAAAATGAGATATTATAGTACCCATTGATCATTTTCTGTTATTCAGTTCAGAAAGCCCTGTAATTCTTTCACTCTATGCATCGCTTTATACTATTGTGTTATGTTTGATATTATTGTATGTGAAACTATGCTCAACTATAGCAGAGTAAGTGATATGGTGTTAGCTACTGTTTATGTCTAGTTGTCTTAATGTAAAGTACTGTGTTGCCTATGTTGTCCTGTTCTGATCTGCTCTGTACTGCCCTCTTTTGTTTTATTCTATTTCAAATAAAAAATTTTTTTAAAAAGATAGTTTTAGCAGCTCTCAAATAGGTAACACAAAATTATCAAATAGATTTTTGCTGTTGGTATTGTTATAATTACATACATAAAAATACTATAAAAGGAAAATAAATACTTGTTATTTATTATTTTTTGAAGTGTATAGAATAATAATCAGATACTCATTTCAAAGGAAAATTTGATCATGTCTCTTTATTAGACTTCTTCAAGACCTGTCTTCCCAGAGAAAAAAAAAGTAGTGCCTTTTTAATTTTGGTTTTTACATTTTAGTCTTACCAGTTCCTCTCATTGTTATGTATTATTTCTACCCTTTTTCTGTTTCATTTTTTTCTTTAAATAAAATTTTAAAGAATTAAAAATAATTTCTTGGAAATATAACCAATACTAATTTAAATCATGTGACATCTTTCAACATAGAATAGTGCTGTAGTAGTTTTTAAAAATTTAGTTATCATTTAAAATAAGAAACATGATTGAGATTCAGTCTTACTTTTTACTTTTTACCCCCTTTCAATGTAAATGAATTCCCATCATGTCATAAATTGGATTAATTTTTCATATTTGCTTTCTTAACACTTCTCCTCTGTACCTAATAACCTTATTTTGAGCTGCAGAATGCAACTTATTTCCATTAATGAATGCTAGAGAATGGAATGTGAAAACTGTCACAGTGTTTTGTACAGCTGACCTTGATATTTTTCTCTGGTGCCTTTCACTAGTACAGGAAAGCAGAGAAATGTAAGAACTAATCTGAATTGTGAGCTGGGATCCACTGCCAATCTTTTTTCTCCAAATCCAGTTGTGGATCATCCCTCTCACAGAAAAGAGTTTGAGAAAATAAAAATGCTTGTTGAAATCCATTAAATTGAGCCAGTAGTTACAAGACATTGTTGCAGCAGTAGGTGACTAATAAACTGTGACTAACGTATACGAACAGTTTTTAGTCAATTGTGGAGAAATTTAGAAAACAATTTCTGTGCTAATAACTTCAAAATGTATTAGAATACTATTTTTAAAAATATGTAATATATTATGCAGACATTTAAAAAGAATATCTATGAAGTACTGAAAAGACAGTGAGTAGTGATCAAAATTTCCATGTGGGTCTGGGTTTCCTTAATTATGCTGACCTCAACAATTCATAGACAATGTGAAGACTCTTAAACGGGCACATGTTTGTTATGTAGTCAAGTCTTACAATTTTATGATGCATTGGATTATATTTCACATGTGGAATTTACTTTCTCAGACT
Organism: Dolichotis patagonum; assembly: GCA_004027295.1. Classification (NCBI taxonomy): domain Eukaryota; kingdom Metazoa; phylum Chordata; class Mammalia; order Rodentia; family Caviidae; genus Dolichotis; species Dolichotis patagonum. Next base: position 6,715 of record PVJX010029657.1, on the reverse strand, counting down.
TGACATAAGGCATAGTCACCATGCTGATTGATAAGAGTTTCCAATTCTTTACTTCCTCTAAGATGTTTAGTGTGGTCAGTCAAGATTGTTACCTGATGATGCTTTGTATTATTGCTTCCTAAAGACCACCTCTCCAAGGAATAGTTACACATAAGCTATCTGACTTACCTATTCAGAACACATACTTAAGCTACGATTACACTTCTCATCATAAAATGACTCTATGACATGAATACCTGCTTGCCATAAACCATTCACTTAAAATTTGACTTAAACAACTTTGATTAAATAATACCTAGGACCCTAATAAGACCATAGTCCTACACAAAACATCTCTTCTCCTTGCTTAAAACATTAGATGAGCATGTGTAACCTGGGTAGTTGTGCTCCTTTCACTGCTCCTGAGATCTGAATACTTCTCTTTGGGATATATGAATAATAAAATGCTTCTCTTATTTCATATGCTTTGTTATATTTTATTTCATAGGAGCAAAATAAATCAAACTATTTCTTATCCATATTATGGTTCTCCTAGAGAATGGTTGGGGATAAATAGACAAGAACCACACAAAGCTGTTTACCAGAATAAAGAAGTGGTTCCTTTCTTTTTTTTCTCTTTTCCTTCCTTCCTTCCTTCCTTCCTTCCTTCCTTCCTTCCTTCCTTCCTTCCTTCCTTTTCTTCTTCTTCTTCTTCTTCTTCTTCTTCTTCTTCTTCTTCTTCTTCTTCTTCTTCTTCTTCTTCTTCCTATTTTTTTGGCTAGAGTGACATGTTAATGACTCAGGTTCTTTGGCATTGGGTCATGCCTCATGAAAAAGAAATATCTCT
>PVJX010029656.1:0-22738 GCA_004027295.1 Dolichotis patagonum | reverse complement strand
TTAGGGTGCCTCTATTTTAAAGACCTGGTGCAGCTGGCCATGATAGTGCATGCCTGTAATCCCAGCACTCAGGAGGACTGTCACAAGTTCAAGGCCAGCCTGGCTACATAGTGAGTTCAAGGCCAGCCTGAACTACACAGTGAGACCTTATCTAAAAAATAAATAAATAAATAAATAAATAATCAAAACAAAACAAGAAAGAAAAATAAAACCTGAGGGCTACCTTTATAATCAGCATATATTGTATTTTATTTTTTTTAAATGTTACTTGATTTTGAATGGGCTTTAGAAATCTGTTTTTAACAAGAACCCCAACTGCTTCTAGGCTTTGATTAAAAATGTGGCTTGTGGAGGCTGGGGATTTAGCTCAGCGGCATAAGTGCCTGCCTGGCAAGTGTGAGGTTGTGAGTTCGATCCCTGGTACAAAAAAAAAAAAAAAAAAAAAATGTGGCTTGTGAATTTTATCCTTCACTGTGTCAGTTTTAACCTTCACATAGTATAAATAGAGACCTAAATATAATACGATTGTGCAAATAAAATGAGCTCATTTATACAACTGTACTCATAAGAATGCTGAATCAAAAAGCTCTACAACAGTGAGAAACATTAGCAAGGTAAACCCAGGCACAAGTGAAGACATTCCCTGAATTCCCATGTCTGAGGGAGCATCAGGACCACCAGCCTTTCAGTCCTGCTCCTGTCCTCTTCTGCATCTGACTGGATCCCTGGATTTTATCTTCTGTGTGACACTCTGCATAGGCACATGGCACAGACTGCTGCTTTGGGGTTCAGCATCTTCCCCAGGTCAGTTCCCGGGTGACACAGACACTCCACACTCTGTGCTGCCAAACAGCTTGATTGTCGCGGGCTCATTTTTAAATTAGATCTTATTCATGGCTGTGTCTTTAAAGAACATATGAACAGAAATCTCAAAGAAAAACAGTAAATGAAGAAAAAACCTTTATACTGATAAAATGTCACACACACTTCTGAAAGTGATCTTAGCAGATAGGCGGTGGGGAGCAGCAGGGGAACCTGGGCCAGTGGCTTCCACAACCCGGCCGTGGGAAATCCCGACAGGATCAGGGAGCCCAGGGCTGGCCGCTGTTGTTTTCCACTAAAGGGACAAGAAAAGAAAAGAAGGAAGGGAAGGGAAGGGAGGGAAAGGAAAGAAATGGAAAAGGAAAGGAGGGAAGGAAGGGAAGGGAAACGAAAGGGAAGAAAAGGAAAAAGAAACAGAGAAATACCAAAAGTAAAAATCTTTCCTGTTATGTTTACATCCTTATCTCTTGTGAAGTTAAAGTCTACCTCGGCATATAAGAACAGGTCTTTTGCAGTATACTTCATCTGTCCACATCAAATCGATTGATGATTGAGTAGATGGACTTTACTTTTATTTTGCCTACATCAGCACTGTAGGGATTATTTACTAGGAAGATGAATTTATATAGATATTTTAATGCCATATTATAAAAGACTGTGGGTATCAAAGTGGTGATATTTCTAATTTTTTTCTGATTTAAATCTGTGGCTCCCAAACTTGGTTGTCAGAATTTCCCAGGGAACTTTAAAAATACAGATTCTCAGGCCCTGCCCCGGGAGGTTCTGATTTGGGTCTGTCTGGAGTGGGGCCTGAGAATCAGCTTTTGAAGACTCCTCAAGGGATTCAAATGACTGGCAGGTTTGGGACCCTGTGGCATAAATGATTCAGGTGGTTCATTCAAACATTTTCCTCCAATATTGACAGCGTAGGTTTCCCACAAACCTCAGATTTAAAGTGATAAATAAAATCAGCCACAAAGGGTCAGTCTTTCTCTCTCCGTAGGCTTACAGCTTGACAGCCAATCTCCCTGCCCAAGTAGGAAGCAAGTTGGCAAAGCTGTCCAGCGTTGACGTACATTCTGAGAAGTGGTGATAACTGCTTGCTTTTTGCCCATTACACCAGCAATAAAGGGACAGTTTCTTTAGCTAGAGAAAACAGGATGGTGGATTACACTCTTCCCTAAATTTTTCCTGCCAGGTTTGTGTCAAAACAAGTTCCTGGGAGCAAACCTAGTCTGACAAGACATCTATCATGTTAATGAGGCTTCAGGCATTGGTCAGAGTGGCCCACTGGGGAAAGGTGACCACAGGGCCCTTGGGGGTCTCTAAACTGCCTGCCCAAGAGGACATGGGCCAGAATTAGCTAGATAAGCCACGCGTTGTTGACGTCTTTGTTACCAAAAAACCAACTTTTATTGAAATAATCACTGAGTAATCCTGCAGATGTCGTACTTTGATAATGTGCAGTAAGTATCTAAAGTTTGCAAGTTCACAAAGATCACTTTAGAGCAGTTGCTGGTCCATAGTCTAGTTCACAGCAACTTTCCTTGAGTCCAGCCATCGGGCAGGTGGGCCTGGGTCTGCGTGCGATGGTCGTGGTCCAGAGCCAGGAGTTTCTGGTTCAGGAATAGTTTCAACAAGAAACAATCCACTCCTGCTAGTTCCCACGATGGACTTCTGCGGGGAGAACAAGAGATAAAGTTATAGGGTCTAAGTGTTTTGGATGGAAACGTTTTGTTCTTCTTTGGTTCATACTCAGGCAGTTAATTTGTTCAAAAACCCCTGATACAACTAATCACTCCAGTCCCCCTGCACACAAAAACTGGGTCAGAAATGGCATTTCAGTTGGCTTGATGCAATTTGAAAGCTGAACTTCGGGTTAGGCAAAAACACTGACCAAGATTCAATTAAATGACAAATCCCATTTAAGAAATATGCACATACTGTCTGCTTTATGGTGCAAACGACATTTGGTACAAACCAAATGTGCAGACAGATGGGCTTAATACCAACGGAGCCAGGGGGCTGCTATCAGCTTTGGGAAGCAGCGCCTGCCTTCGGAGCTACCTCTGACGTCAGTGTTGCTACATTTAGCAGCTGAGCAAAATATGTGTGGGTTTGTTTTTTGGAAGAACATGAAGGGATTTTCCCCATTTCATCTGTGGATATCTACTGGCCAGAGACCTGGTTAATGTGCCCCAAATAAGACTTACATAAGACTGGCACTATTTCACAAAGGTCCCGAATGGTCCAGAAAGAACAGCCGTTATCTGCCTTCCCTCCCCGTGTGTCCATTGATCTCTCTCTGTAACCCTCTCCACCTCTAGGAGTGTTTTTCTTTAAACGGAACTTCAGAGGCAGGATCATGGCCAGAGCCTTTGCTGTCCGAGAATCCCCAGGCTCGTCCTGGCTTGTGCTGTTTGGAAAGTCACACCTCTCTTCTTCCACTCAAGCTCTTCCCAGGGCGAGTGGTTGTCTGCAGCCCTGCACATACAGTGAGCCCCAGTCCAGAGCACTTGGGCGTCGTGGTGTGGAAAGTGAGACCAGAGGTCTGGCCAGTGTGGGTTTCTCATTTGTTGTCGTTTGTTTTTTCCTTAGCGCTTCATCTCTAAAGCAGCCACTGGCGCTGAGCAGTTGTGAGATAACCCTGCTGTCTCTTTCCTCTCCATCCTTTCTGAGGTCACTGAGGATTGGTTAGGAAGACGCCTCCACCCCTTCCCCTGGCGTCTACACAGGGACTGGGCTGCTGGCTTGGCTCTGCCTTCTCCCCGGCACAGCCGCCCCGCCTGTCTTCCCAGCCCTCCCTCGGCCAGCGCAGTCCCAGTGGGCGCTCGGAACATTGGGCCACTCTCTCCTCTTCTCAGCCCTGGCCTCACTCCCCACCCCTGGCTGAGCAGACAGCACAGAACCCCACACTGCTTCACGCTTTGCAGGTCCTGCTGTCTGCCCTGCGGCCCTGGCTCTTCCCCGCTCAGCAGAGCCCAAATGCCTGATTGATGTCTGCTGGCTAGAAAACCGAAATGCTAGCGTTGCCCTGATGCTTTTGAGTGATAGCCACCTTGAGGGGCAGACGGGTGCTCAGGAAATGATTGCTGGTAGCATGAAGGAGTCAATGGAGGCATCGGATATCATCTCTTCTGGTTTTAAAATGACTTTCTACTAAGGTTCTTGCTTTTGTGTCTCCAACATCTCTTATTCTTCTGTTTTACATAAACACTTGAGCAAACTGTTGACCTACCTTCTGTGCCTTCGGAATTTTACAGTGGTGCACATTCTCCTGGCTTGGTAGGGTTTTATCTGTACTTCCAACACCCCTACAAGCTCCAGAAATGTTTGGAAAGAGCAAAGCCTGATTCAACTGTCAGGTCTGAGATATCTCGCCAGGCCTGAAAACAAGGATTTTAATTAATTTAATTTTCTGGTTAGGACAGTTCAGCTTTGCACCTCCTCCCGTTTCTATTTATTCTTGAGACTCTTTCCACAATGTTTTGCTGTGATTAGCAGAAGTAGTCCTCTCCGGAGTGAGTGTATCTGCTGAACATCTTTACTCGCTGTGACTGCTCCATGTCAGCGCTTTACCGGGGTCAACGGTTACGCACGTAAAAAGAGTAGGGGCTGGGAGAAGTGTGTTCACTTTGTGCTGTGTGGGGAGCCATGTGCGGCAGTGCAGAAGTGGTCTCTGGGGACCAGGTGGCACATCCAGTGCTGGCTCGGACCTTGTTTTCGTGGGCTGTGGATGTCTCTGAGCAGAGGGATGTTATCAGAGCTGCACTTAAAGTAGTGTTTGTGCTGACCGCAGACAGAGGAGCCCGTGCAGGGCCCCTGACCACCGTCCACAGGAAGGCGCACCAGAGTGGGTCCAGGGGCAGGGAGCTGGGGGAAACAGCAGGAGCAAACACGCCCGTGGGGCTGGGGGTTTGGGAAGATGAGGAACTGAGCCGAAGGTGGTTGGGGGAACCACCCCTCTGTTTTTACAGAAACAAGTGTTCATTTTGTGCGCGCTCTCTCTCACACACGCAGTACTGGGGATTACACCCAGGCCTCACACGTGCTAGGCAAGTGCTCTACCATACTGCTTTATTGTTTGTTTTGAGAGGCGTCTCCTCGACTGTTCTGGCTGGCCTTGAACTCCCAGCCTTCTGTGCAGCTGGGATTTCAGGCATGTCCTACCACACTAGCCAAATCCTGCCTCCACTTTTCCTCAGTGCTTGACTTGGAGCCCTCTTGAAGACCCAGTTTCCCCATCTCGGAGTCCAGGTGAGGCCGCTTCTGTCGGCCTCAGGCCAGCCTCTCCCACGGGAGAAGTTGCTGCTCTGGAGGGACCCTGACCGAGGCCACTGTGCCCCAGCTTGTGTTTTATTCCCCTTAAAGCAGTTTTAAGCACGTCTAGGCGTGTAGGGTCGAGTCTGCCCGAGGCACATGCCTGCTGGTTAGGGCCCGACATAAGCTGAACTAAGGAAGGTGGCTGTAACTGGCTGTAACCGGAATGCCTGGTGGAGGTCAGGCCCGTGGCAGTTCCCATTTGAACTCTGGCAGGCAGTGCTGTTGCTAGGCCAGTTCCGTTTTAAGAAAATTAGTCAGTGTGAACTGGTTATGCAAGACTACCTGCTTTAGAAAGAAGTTCACTCCTCCAATGTATCATCAGTTCTCTGTTTCAAAGCCACATAGTTGTGGTATGAATGTCCAGCTTTGTATTGCGTTGAGTAAAAATGTTATAAAGTGGAGTGTCAGTTTATGGATGGTTCTTGGATATTGTCTGAGAATGAAAGAAATAGAGGATTGTGTTTGCATGAAACAGTTTTCTGCAGTGAAGTTGGTGGTCTCTGCAGATCCATGGTCTGGGCCTTGGCTTACATTCTACCAGTCCTTAGAGCACAGGTAGTAACTGAGAGATACTAAATAGATCTGCCGTGGGCTAGGCCCTCTCCTTAATCCTTCCCAGCACAGGCCCTGGTGCTGCAGAGGAAACTTGGGGTGCAGGAGGGGGAATAGGGCCCCCCATGGTGAGGTGAGGGCCCTCCTGCCTCAGGATCCCTGGCACGGAGCAGGGGAGCGTCAGCTCTGCCAGCCGCCCCTGAGGCCGCTCCTGTTCTGGCCTGTCCCGCCCTGGAGGAAGGTGAAAGCAAGAGACGCCTCGGCCGGGCTCACCCGGGAGGAGCGAGCGAGCCAGTGAGCAGAGCAGTCCCGGACGCCGCGCGTGTGAAGGGCGCAATCTGCCGCTCCCGTTTGTTGATCCACATGCCATCCTGCAGTTGGCACTGCCGCTGCCAGGAACCACCCCCTGCTTTTTCCGCCTGAACGCAGGGGAAGAGACACTGTGTCAGTGTTAATTCTGCCGGTTCCACAGCCTGGACCTCCTTCTTCCCTGTGGAAAGCCTAATAAACCGCGCCTCAGTGGGACCCACAGAGATACTAGAGTCGAGGAATTTCAGAAGCCAGTGGAAAGAGCCTGGGGGATTTTTAGAAATAGAAAAGCAACACTTAGTCTTCCCAGGTTGGTCCATAGGTGTCAGTGGGGGTAGAGGTCACTTTGAAGAATGGAGATCATAGAAAACCTGCTTGGACTTCTAAGCCAGGGCCTGCCTGGTCCAGAGACTTGTGGCAGCTCTGCGGTGACACACAGAGGTGGTAGGAGGCCGGGCAGCCTGTCGGGTTAGACTGTGTGGAAGCGCAGGTAGGTAAGGAGAAGCAGCGAGGACAGAAAGAGAAAAACAAAGCAGCCCCGTGTCCTTCAGAATATGGTAGCGACAGGGTAGAGCTAAGTGAATCACTACCGTTAAAGATGTAGCAAACGGAAATGACCGTTAAATTCCTTAAGAAGATATGAAAATCACCCAAGTCTTTCTTGCCTTGTTTAATGTGCTTTTGTGGAAATGGGAGAACACAGTCCAGGGGACACAGTGAGACCCAAGAGCCGTTAACAGATTGCTGCCGAACGAGGGAGAGAGACGTGCCCATGTTGTAAGAGTCTTAGCTTCTGCAGATGACAAAGGTGAAGTCACTTTTCATGAGTTACTGTGCATACAGCCTTAGACAGGGCCTGTGTACATCCTAAATTCTGTGTGCCCATTGCTGCCACTGCTGCTACTATTAGGATTTTCAGAAGTGATACTCGAACAGTGTCTAATCAGAAAGCATCAAAAATGCCACATAGTCCTCAGCTTAGAAAATACAAAACAGAATTTTCGCATTGAGGTTCTTAATTCTTGGAAACCCCCTCTGTCCTGGGTAGAAAGCTGACTTCCTGCTTTTCGCCTGGGTCTGGCCCTGGGTAGGAGAGGCCACACTGCAGTGCCCTCCCTCCGGAGTCCAGGGCAGGGCCTCTGCCATTAGAATGACTTGAAGCAATGCTTGGTTTTATGTGAAGGGGTGTTCAAGTAATACAGTCATGCATGTGAATTTGCGTGAGAGTGAAGACCTACCTACGGGCTCCAGCTTCTTTGGGGGAACAGTCAGGTGATCAGAGAATGACAAGGTGACCCCAGGCTCCAGGAAGGACAGTGTCCCCTTTGAAAGACTCCTCCCCACAACCCACTGTCTTCCTCCCCTGTGTTTTCAGGGTTGAACTCAAGTTTCTTTGCAGTAACTCTGCTGCCCGCCCAGCCCAGCACCTCCTCTTCTGCCCTCTTTTAGACTGCTGGGTGTGCGCTCCCTGCTCAGCGCTGGTAGCTAACATTTCATTGCTAATATGTGGAAAGCGTTCAGAGCAATGCCTGAATCATTATTCAATACAACTCGTGCTTTGCCTGGTGTGTCTCATTTAATCTCACAATGAAATATTGTCCCCATTTTGCAAATGAATCAGTAGTGACCCAAAGAGGCTAAATCCCCCTGTGAACCCAGACTGCCTGGCTCTGAGAGCTGGAGTTCCTAATCACTGTTTAGCCCCCCCACCCTTAGCCCTTTTAGTCTCTGCTGTTTCCCCCACAGAGATTAGCCTTTCTTCTCAAATAGGTTATAAACTCTCCAGTGAGCCCTGTGTCATCCTTGTCTGTGGGTGTATTCCCCCAGTTTTCCTACCCCATCCAAGCATTATCTAAGGACTGACACTCTCTTTCCTGGGGTGGAGGGAGGAGTAACAGCTCCTAATTGGACGATGGCTGTGATTAGCTGAATGCTGGGGTGGAGCGAGGAGTAGAATATCCTAACTGGACGATGGCTGTGATTGGCCGACTGCTCTGAGTTGCAGTGTTTCTGAAAATGAATGCTGTCCTGGACCCGCTCCAGTTCTTGTGATAGTGTTAGACTCTGTCTTGTCTCAGTGCTGGCAAACGACTCCCAGCTGTACAAGCAGCAGCCTCACGGCGTCTCTGCCAGAGTGTCAGGGGAGACTTGACTTTTCTTCAGAGAGCAAGAGTGAGTTGGGATTGGCAGAGCAGTTCTAGGCAAAAGCAAAGGTTGTCCTTTGTCCTTAATCCTCAGCTGTCTTTTCCACACCCAGTGCCCCCTGCCCTGGGCCTCTGGGGTCCCACTTAGTCCTGCAGCTTCTCCAGGAAGATAGGCCCAGTCCTTTGCCGTTGTCTCTTTTCCGTAGGGTCCCTGATAACTATTATTATGATACACAGTTAGGGCTGTGGGCATTGCTTCTGGTGGCGTATTTGTATTTTAAAAGATAATTCTTTCACTGTTCCGCAGGCCAGGAAGGCAAAAGAGATAACTATTAAAAAACGCTCCCAAGGAATACAGGGCAGAGATATAGAAAGAATTCCAGAGTCTTGTAATTCTGGTTCAAATCCTGCCCCACCCCTCCCCACAGGCCACGTGACCGGCACAGCTTCTCTGGGACCCAGTTTCTTGTCTGGAAAAGGATATGGTGCCTGACACAGTAAATATTGGCAGCCTGACCCGTTGTAGCCCTCAGTGAAATACTTCTTTTACATCTCCCCCCAGGTGACCGCCATACCACCTAGAAGCCACGCTCATCTTGCTGTCTGCACTATTGGCAAACTGAGAACATAATTCTTTCTGTATCTTTCATTTTAAAACGTTGTCATCTTGAGGGTTTTAAAAACATTTTTATTGTGAACTGTACCTTATACCCAAATAAATGCACAAAGCACATACATACAATTTAGCAAGTCGTTATAAAAGTGTCACTCAAGTGACCACCACCCAGGTCAAGAGCTGGCAGGCACTGCTTTAATGCAGGAACTCGCTGTTTCTCAGCTGGAAGCCATGTTGCCTCAGAAGACACTTAAACGTTTCGGGGTTACATGTGGAAAGTGCGGCAGGCATCTGAGGTAGAGGCCATAGACGCACAAGACAGCCCCAACGAACAATTACAGCAGCTGGCTGCAAAGGTCAACAGTGACAAAATTAAGAAACCCTGCTGAGCTGGGCACAGTGGCCCACCCCTGTAATCCCAGCTTTCAGGGAGGCTGAAGCAGGAGGATCACAAATTCAAGCCCAGCCTGTACAGTTTAGCAACTTAGACCCTTGTCTCAAATTAAAAAATTTTAAAAAATAAAAATAAAAGAAGCGGGGCTGGGGGTGGAGCTGAGTGTGCCAGCCCTGGGTTTAATCTCCAGTGCGAAACGAAGCACACACATGGTGCTGCGCTGCAGCAGTCTGCTGTGCAGAAAGGCCTGCATTTTAGCAACAGTGCTTCATCAGGAGATGAATTTTGAGTAAAATGTAGCTGCTGGAGAAACTTGCAGTGTCCGAACTTAAATTTACATGACACGTTATCCCATTGCACTAACTGTTCTCTAGGAGAGGAAAAAAGGCCGCCCAGAGTTTCAGATGAAGGATCTGACGTTAATAGGCCACATCAATAGGATCACATCAATCAGCTTCCTTGTCGCTCTTTGCCGACAAGTGATTTTAATCTGCACCATCCATTTACACACATCGTGGGATTCAGATGCTGCGTGAGTCAGTGGAAGCCAGACACATTTCTTTTGCTGTTAATTAACTTGTGAATAAGTTAAGTCTGGGAGTATCCTTTCCAGCAACGTGTCCTGTCCCTTTGGTCTCCTAACTTCTTGCTTGTCTGTTGCAGGATTTAGTTGTTCGTACTGTTTTCGTCCTTGGCAACCTGACAGCAAAACACAACCAGGCTCGGGAACGCTTTTGCAGAGAGCAAGCAAGCATCGGGACGCTGCTGTCCTTGTTCCAGACCTACCAGCAGCCGGGCCTGCCGGCCCCGGGGCCCCAGCAGCCCACCTCGGGGCCCAGGCTGCCGCCCGAGCCCGAGGATGTGCTCGTCAAGGTGACGCGTGTGCTGGCCAACGTAGCCATCCACCCGCGCGTGGGCTCCGCGCTGGCCGCTGACCGCCGCGTCGTGGGCCTGCTGCTGACCACACTGGGTGAGCCCGCGGGGACCCTCGGGGCTGGGGGTCGCTGAGGGCCTGGCTGGTTCTAGGCACCTTGAACCTCTGTGAGGAAAAGGCCTCTTCCCTTCACACGGCCTGAAATGTATTCCAAGTTTGAAAAAGAAACAAACATCATAGCTAACCCGCCCCCCCCAAGTTGTATAAAAAATGTAAAATGCAGAGGAAGAGGCTAAGTGGTGGAGCCATATGCCTGTGTTGCCAGTGTCTGAGGGGCTGAGGCAGGAGGATGGGGGGTTCAGGGCCAGCCCGGGCTGTGGTGAGACCTTGTCTCAAAAACCAAAAAATAAATACATACAAGAAGTTTTGTTACTTACTTCCACTGATTGTTTTAAATGGAACCCAAGACAACTCCTCTCCACTCAAAGAAAAAAAGCGGGCTGCAGGTTGGACACCACTGATTATGGATTGTTACTAAAATCCACTTAAGGGTACACTTTAAAAAGGGTGAATTTTTTATATCACAGCTTTAAAACAGTTATACCGATCAAGTGACCAAAAACTGGCCAGCGGAATCCCTAAGCATTTAACATCCCCAGATTTTTCTGAGACAGTCGTCAGGACTCAGGTTCATTTCTCTTTTCTCCTTTCAGTTCTTGCGTCACCTGTGATCATGTCACCCAGTCCTTTGGGTCGCGTCTCCCCTCTTCTAGCTCAGTGTCATAGACTGTGGGACTTAACACAGTACCACAGATGGCACAGCGTCACAGAAACTCATTTCTCACACTTGCGGAAGCTGCGGGCGCCGAGTAAGGTGCCAGCCAGGGCGGCTCCTGCCGCGGGCTCTTCCTTATGGCCTGCACGCAGCGTCCTCTCGCTGCGTGGCCACAGCGCTTTCTGTGGTGGGAGCTCTGTGTGTGTGTGTGTGTGATCACCCAGATCACCAGTCCTCCTGGGACAGGCAACACGCTTATGACCCCATTTAACCTTATTATTCCTAGAAGCTGTATCCACATAGGAGTTTCACAGGAACACAATTCAGTCTACACACCCTCTTTTCCCCCCAGCACTAAGGATTAAACTCCCCAGTCCTGAGATAGGGTTTAAGTCACTAATTCGTCCAGGCGGGCTCCCACTTTCAAGCCTCCTGCCTCGGCCTTCTGTGAGTGCTGGGTTACAGGTGTGCACCATCAGTCACGTCCAGCTCCCTTTTCTACGTTTTCGGCCCACCAATCGAGCGATTCTGCCTGCTGGTGTGAGAAAAATTAACTGCAATCCAGAAGGACCAGTTTAACCCCTAGTAACAAGAGTTGTAGCAGATTTTGTTGCTGTGGGGGAAGCTTAATGGCTGAGAAAAGTTGTTTTGTCAACCCCTCCCCAGCTATTCACTTTAAGAACCATTGTTCTGGGTCCCTGAGGCAGCGTGATGTCCTGTGCTATGTAGTGCTGGTTTGTTTCTGTCTGCGTGGCCGAACAAAGAGCAGGGTACCCTGAAGCACAGAAATGTGTTCTCTCAGTTACAGAGACTAGAAATCCACGGTCGAGTTGGAGTCAGCGTGGGCGGGCTCTCCTCCTGGTGTGTGCAGGGCCATGGCTCGCTGAGCCCTCATGCGGTGCAGGACAGCACAGGCTGGTGTCTCCCCTCCTTACAGGGACCAGCTATCGGATTTTACGGCCTCGTTTAACCTGTGTCACCTCCTCACAGGATCTACCTCCAAGTATGGTTTCTCTGGGTGTTAGGCTGATATTCAGTCTGTTACGGGTTTTCAAACTCAGTCTCTGCCCGGAGCACTGACAGGTGTCAGGCAGGAGCCACCGCTCAGGAAAGGTGCCGGGAGCAAGGCACAGAGGGGCACGAGGGCTGGTGGGCCAGAGCCACCGAACAGCAGTGGTGCATGGATTAGGCTTTGTGCAAGTGACAATGCCATACATTCTTACGGAGCTTCATCGTTTAAAGCCTCTTTGATATCCAGCACCTCCCCACAGTGTGAGGTTGAGCTTTTGTTATTGAGGGCAGAGGAGGAAATGAGCCCCGTGAGCTATAGTGACTTACAGGTCACAAGATATATTGCCTGTCTGGGGAAGGGTTTATCTCCACGGCTTATCACTTCTGCATAATAACCCCCAAATCGACATAGTCTTGAACTCTCTTCCGGGCTGCTAGCTGCACACAGGCATTTGGTAGCACATGCATCTGACTGTTACAGAAATCTGTTACAACCTCAAGCTTTTCAGCCAGTGCTAACCCTGTCTGCTGACATTCCGTCCCCTTCTGGAAGACCCCCTGGGTGGTGCTTCTCAGCCCAAGGCAGGAGATGGACATCTTCTGAATCTAGCCAAGCCTACTAGCTTCCACGGGTACCATAGAAATAGTCACTGAATTATGGAAGCCAGAAACTAGAGACCATCCTCTTCCCCACCCCCAATCCAGTCCTTAGCGGGTGCTTTCTGTCCACTTTGCTCCTTCTCTGTGGTCACCCACACCTAAGCAGTATCATTATTTATAACGCTGCTGGGGGCCCCTAACCAGAGTGTCCGCCTCTGCCCTACTCTGCATTCTGGCCAGATCAAGAGATGAGATCGAGTGGGAACAGGGACAGAACCACTAGGGGTCTTGTGTGCTAAACGCTGAAGGCCCACTCGTTTGCTGGTTCAGTCTTGCATTAATCAGCTGTTGATTGCACACACGCTGTGTGCCAGACACTGTTCTAGGTGCCAAGAATGCAGCCATGAGTAAGCAGACAAATCCTTAATTCTCATGGAGCCAACACTTCAGGGCCAGAAGATAAGTGTTAAACATATGGCACATCAATTGGTAAAGTGGATCAGGGCTGGAGAAGAGAGGAATAGATACTCTTTTTATAGGAAGGTTACAAAGCCTGTGTCCAGGAAGGTGGCATGTAAGCAGCTGTCGAAGGGAATGGGCCACATGGTAACTGGAGAGGAGTATCTCGCAGACAGGGGGACAGCAGTGCATAGATTCTCAGGCACGGTCCTGGTCACATGCCGCAGGGAGCAAGGAGACAGGTGGTTTGGGGGCCACAGGGGAACTCAGGACAGGGTAGCCAGGAAGGGCCTGTGGGCTGTGTGAGGTGCAGGCACCCCAGGGGTGTGAGGTGAGTGGCCTCATCTGACTGACGTTGAAAGGTCACTGTATTAAGAATCGATTTATTGAGGCGGCCATGGGAGAACAGAAGCCAGTGGAGAAGGTGAGATGTGATTGGTTCTGCATATGTAGCAGGCAGAGTAGGTGGTTGTGGGTGGAGCACCCTCTGGGAGGCAGTGATGAGGGGAATCGTTCTCCCTGGCAGAGGAGCCCCTGGCAGAGCTCGAGGCGAGGGACACTGGTGGCTCACGCAGCGCTGGCCCCTGGGCTTTTCCTCAAACGCAAGGCCCACACTGACCTGACTCTGGATTTGCAGACATGGGGACTGAGTGGTGCCTGCCTGCCCTGCTGGGAGGCCACCTCACCTTCGGTGTATGTCCCTGCGGGGTGTCATGGGAAGTGAGGAGCAAACAGGACCTCCAGTGCCCTTGCACGTACCCGGCTGGGGACAGGCACAGCTTGTCCCTGGCACTGTTGCTATTGCTGCTGCACTTACAGTGTCATTGCTTCTCCCCTGCAGTGCCTCTCTGACGCTCTCCTGCTCACTTTGTTCCAGAATCCAAGTCACTTGATGACTCTGAGGAGCTGGTGATAAATACGACAGCAACGATCAACAATTTATCTTTCTACCAAGTGAAGAATTCCATAATCCAGGACAGAAAGCTATACATTGCTGAATGTAAGGTTCAGAGCTAGGTTGAAGGTTTTGATCTGATTAAATACAGAAGTGAAGGCATTCCTGGGTTTTGACTTCTGTCACAAATATCTTAGAGCACGATCTGATTTTAAGAAATCAGAAAATGGGGACCATTAGTATATTAGTTCTTTTATTATCATTTAGTTTGTACAAATTTATTTTCGCAGTATGAGGGATTTGAACCTAGTTCCTTTCTCTTGCTAACTAGGCAAGTGCTATGCCATTGAGCTGCATCCCCAGCCTAAATTTTACATTTTTATCAGCATTTAACATGAGATTGGTTTGCCTGTCACTTAAAACTCAACTGATTTTATTTTTCTTGTCACCAACGCCAGTGCTCTTAAAACTTCTTGTAAGCAAAAACATGGATGGAATCCTAGAGGCTGTGCGTGTTTTTGGAAATCTCTCCCAGGACCATGACATCTGCGATTTCATTGTGCAGAAAAATGGTGAGTTAATGACACTGAAATTTATAAACATGTGCTTCTTGCCAATAATCGGCCGAGTGGTTCCAGAGCTGAGACGATGATAACATGATACTTGTTTGTGCTTTGAGAGAGGTAACACTCTGCATTCCGTCCTGAAGGGGAGGTTCTCAGCTCAGGTTGCTGAGATGGACCTACCCGCCGAGGACAGTTAAACCGTCTCCCTCACCAGTGGCCCACTGTGTACCAGGGGAGATGGACTGTATGCTTAATGAAGACAAACTTAGCACTTCTGCCATGGGAATGGAATCAAGCGATGTCCCCTTCATGTGCTAGAATGTCTGTTCCATTTTACTTATAATTGCAAAAAGTAGAAACAACCTAAATGTCTGTCACCAGCCAAGGGATAGTTGCATAAATATATATCTACTCATGCATCAAAACATTCTGCAGCAGTGGTAGTGAACCTATGGCATGTGTGCTGTTGAGTTTTCCTTTTAAAACAAGAGATGTTAACACATGAGTTGTTTTTTTCTAAACTGAAACCTCAGTATTGAGATTTAATTGCAGTGTTGGTGCTTTGTGGTAAATAAGTGGGTTTTGGGTTGCAGTTTGGCACTTGGGCTCTAAAAGGTTTGCCACCACTGTTCTGCAGCAATTAATAAATGACTTAGGCGTCAACATGCATCAACTAAAACACACACTATAGGGACAAAAAAGTTAGGGATACAGTAGGATATATACAGAATAATGCCACCAGTATAAGTTCAAAAACATACAACACTGTGCTGGGGCTGCTTGCAATGGTACATACCTTATGACCTCAGCCACTTGGAGGCTGAGGCAGGAGGGTCATTGGTTAGAGTCCAGCCTGGGGAACTTAAGAAGACACTGCCTCAAAATAACTATGTACATACATATATACATGAAAAAGGCTGGGGTACAGCGCAGTGAAAAGGCCCCGGATTCAGTCCCCAGTAATGTAAAATAAGCAACACCACCCCGGGGTATTTCTTATGTATGTGTATTCATACAATGGTATAAAGTATAAATGGTATACGGAAACGATAGACTCCATATTGAAGACAGAATGTACCTATGGAGAAGAAAGGATGTCCAGAGATGTAAATTTGCACTTGCAATGTTTTATTTCATTGACACATTGTGTATGTTGGTTATATACAACGTGTTTTGAATGTACTGTTCTATTTCCTGTGCTGATGGGTGGCAGCCACCCAAGCATTTACACTAACCGTGCACTATACATCTCACATATTTCCCGCGAGAATAATTTGAAATCCCAGTTGTCTGTGTTCATCACAGGGAATTTCAATGGTGCAGATATTAAGAGCAGAGGCGGCAAACTGCGGCCCACCCTCTCAACTGCCCCGGAGATAACAATAACTGTCTCCACTTGGGCATGTGCTCGTCAGGGCTCAGGCCAGAGCAGGGCTCCCGGGAAGAGATGGAGCACACAGCTTACCCATCCTTTGCTCAGCGCCTGCTGGGGGACCAGAAAACAGGATAAACAGCCCCAGCTCCATGGCCCAGGAGGGCAGCCGCCTTGCCGTGGTCAGTTCTCAGCAGTCTGAGCATCTTCCTCAGGGAAGGTCTCACCAGAAGCAGACTTTCTTTCTGCCGGACTCTGAATGTACACGGTTGCTCCTGGAGGCTCACAAAGGCCCTTGAGAACGCCTGAGTTGGAGACAAATGTCCCCCGTGTTCCCTTTCTACCAGCAGGAGCGCTAGCGCTGTCCTGGGGCAGGAGCTGCTGCCTGGGTCAGTTGTAGTAGTGGCCCTGGGCATGGGGACCAGGGAGCGGGGGCGCAGGCCCTGGGAGTAGTGGTTGTTGGGGAGCCCACTGCTGGATACAGACAGGAGAAATAAGGTAGGTTCCCTGCCAGGCCTCAGGTATGGCGGCAAGCCACTCCCCACCCGCCATTTCCGACTGTGCCATTTGTGTAAAACCAGATACACAGGGCTGTGAGCCCAAAGCTTTCGCTGATGGGCATTTGTTCTCTGCCCTCCCAGTGCACAAGTTCATGATCGCACTGCTGGGCGCCCAGCACCAGGACCTGTGCTTTTCCGCCTGTGGTGTTCTCCTCAATCTCACCGCGGACAAAGACAAGCGCATTGCCCTAAAGGAAGGAGGTGGCATTAAAAAGTAAGTGTGAAAACAGAGTCGAGACTCAGGATTCAGAGGATGCAGCTTCCTAGGAGCTCCGGTCTGGCGTGGTTCTCCGGGCCAGGAGTATTTCCACATTATGAACCCCAGACCAGGGCTAAGGAGGGGACTTAGGGTCCGCTAGATACTCAAAATCATTCACAAGTGACGCACTGCTGCCTTAAATTTGTAGATATTATTTTAAATCTTGATCATTGAATTATAGATGGTACTTATTAACTATCAGAGAATAATCGTCATGCTAAACATGCAGAAATCAAAGGCAGACTCTGACTTTTCAACTTGACTTTTCATAAACTCAGGCTCATGGACTGTTTAAGAGATTTTGGTCCTACTGATTGGCCGCTGGCCTGCTTGGTCTGCAAGACTTTATGGAACTTCAGTGAAAATACCAGCAGTGCTTCTTCATGCTTTGGAGATGAAGACACCAACACACTCCTAGTCCTCTTGTCTTCATTTTTAGGTAAGTGAATCTGTGCGTTTCATCAGTGCGAGAGAAGTGTTTGTGAACTGTATGGATCAATACTGATGTGTGTTCGGGTAGCTGTTTTTCTATAAGCAAGGAAAGAATGTCAAAGGTTGTTATAATTTGGAACTCTGGAAGAAACTGAATGTTATTTTCAGTAGGGATGGGACTTTTAACTCCTGCAATACAGCCATGAATTTTTCATGACTTCTTTTCCTTTTTTCTATAGGCTGCATAACTCCAAGTTCAACATAACTATTTCTGTTGTTTAGAAGGGTTTTGATACTGTCGAAATTGAAAAAATATGGCTAAAAGCAACTTTAAGTCATGTTTTTAAGTGAATCTCTACAGTTTAGTTAGTAGCTAAGTTAGTTATCCAGGAGAGGGTCTGAAAACTATTTGCATCACAGTGGGGTCCATAGCCTTAAAATGTCGAAACTGAAGTTGTACAAACTAAAGAAGAACACTTCTTACTTTGTTTTGTTTTTGTTTTCTGTTTGCAGGGTAATTTTTTTCATCCTAGATTAAAAACAATGATCTGGGTCAGTACATGGGCTGAGGTGCTCAGAAGTACTTTTCCTCATGAGGAGAAGGCATAACCACCATTGTCCAGCCACTGACTGGCCAAGCTCTGGGCAAAGGTGCCCTGTAACCTGAAGCCATAGGGTCAAATCCTCCTGTCTCTTTGCTTCATCTCTTGCAAGTTTTTAAACTTGAGGCTTAACCTGCCTGGAATCTGTATGTATCATCTCTGTGGGAGGGACAGTTAACATCTACCCCGCAGGGCAGGCGGTTAGGGTGATAAGTGAACATACACTTACAGAGAGCCTAACGTCCTGTGTCCCTCCCCCTCCTCAGTCCTCCAAAGACCACCAGTTGTAAACACTAAGTGTTGTAAACACTAAGTGTTGTAAACACTAAGCGTTGTCACAGCGTGTTGCCAAACAGGCGCTGAGACTCAGAAACTATTCAGAAGAATCAGGTGTACTAGGCTCTTGTGAAATTTGCTTTTTTTCCAGGTAATTATAATTTTGCATGTGTGTTTAAAATACAGAATAAGAAAACATTGGCTGGTTGGGTTCACAGTCTGCTCTGTGAACATTAAGCTTTCTCAGGAAGCTAAAGGACATACTTTGTTGGGCCGCCTAACTCAGTTCTCCAAATCCTCTTACTTGCTCCCTGGGTTGGAACCAAAGGCCCCTTCCCTACTCACCAAGTGCTGCACGTGAGCTGCCTCCCTAGTGCCTTTAATCCCTAGTGTGGCTGGAGCATTGTAATCAGCTGTGAAGTAAAAGAAAACCCTCATCTTGGCCCATCCTCTGGGATTCTGCTTCAGGGGCTGGGGGTGGGACTGAGGGTCTGTGTGGCTTTAACAGCTTCCTCCGGTGCGTTTGACCTGTGGTGAGGACTGAGCCTTGGCTGTGGTCAGTGAGGGGACTTAGGAAAGGGTGCGTGGGGCACGTGGAGTCGGGAAGCAAGATGCAGCCCTGGGAAGCCAGGACCTCGGCACCGGCGTTGGGAGCCCCACCCTCGGGCTCCAGGGCGCTCTGCCGTGAAGGAGAAAGTTCTCTTCTCTCCTTGCTTCCTCTAGGCTCCTGCTTGGTCATGGCTCCTGCTACCTCCACACTTCCATTTGCTGTGCTCAGTACGGGTCTCTCTGCGTGTCCTTCGCTGCTGGCACACTTTCCTGCGTCTGCCTTTCAGGAGAGCTGCCATCGGCTCAGGGCATCACTCTCCTGTGGCCTCAGGGCTTTGTGTGGGGGCGGCAGCTGCCTGGAGACCTGCGTGCGAGCTCCCTGGGGCTTCCTTTCTTACCCCAGCCTGGGGCAGTCCGAGATAAATAGCCAGGAGTGTGGGGCCCGCCGCACAAGGACCCGCAGGACACGGCACGGGCGTGGCTGGCCGCAGAGCAGGCCGCAGCATTCGTGAAGGCGCTTGATTGCAGTGGGTTGATTGCTATCATTCTGTTCCCAGCGTTGGGCTATTTCAGCCTCTGGCCTTTGCGCCTGTCCTATACCCTATGTGCTGTGCAGGTGCTGTTGTCCTGCCGGGCTCTTTTTATAGCTCTGAAGCCCGTGACCCTCAGAAAACCTCGACTTATTATGTAGCAATTACATAATCACGCTTTGTGTGATTTCTCTTAGGTTAATGCTCTGTAAATTTTAACTTCCCCTTTCTGACTCAACCACTTTAGGGAAAAAAGAACATTGCCTCACACAAAGTAGGTACTTGGCAAATGCTTGTAGATTAAATAACAGTAGTGTTCAACCTGTGTGTTCATAGTGCTGCACACCTTTGCGGTGGGAGTTGTAGGTGTGCTTTGTGTGGGGCTGGGGACTGGACCTCGGGCTCTGGGCGTGCTAGGCAAGTGCTCTACCACTGAGTTATACCCTTAGCCTACTGGTGCTTTATACTGTGAAAATTCTGTTTTTTAAACATGCTCTCATACACACAAAAATGTCTGGGATCTTTAGCTAAGTGACAGATGAAGCGTCTAGAAGGTTAGATGACTTGCCTAAGGACACACTGTATCAAAGCCAGGACTTCATCAGGAGATAAACATCTCGCCTGTGTTTTTCTGCTGTTCCATCACACAGTACATCCTGACCCCACCCCACCCCCTGGAACGAGCCTGTGGCATAGATAACAAAAATAAACAGTCTGATCAGGGAACCGAGTCACAGTACAAACTATGACGCTTTCTCACATGACGAAGAGCTCCTAAGAATTAGGAGGGCTGGGACTCATGGGCTCTGTGGTCTGCGTTGCTTTTAGGCTTTTTCTAAGAGAGTTGGGCACTGAGACCCTTACTTCTGACCCTTACAGGGCCATGGTTGCATGTGGATAGTTGACCTACCACAGTGAATTGGGCATGTGGGTAATTAAATTTCAATCATTTTTCAAAGATAGCTTTAAAAAAAAGAGGTTATTTTGAACACAGGATGAGCTAGTAAATCACAAAGGTCCATGTTAAAAAGCTGAGGACTGTTTTTGGAAATAATGGCCAGGCAATTGATATAGTAATAAAAGTTCACTAAATTTTTTTTGCAGGGTGGCTAGGGAGAAAAAAAGGCAGAAAGTAATGATATTCAACGTGGTTGAAATGTTGAGTATTTCTGGAAAGAAGCTTAAAAAAACATTGTCTAAAGCTTTGTGGTATACTGCAGTTGCTTCTTACAAACTCCTGATTGATGTGTTTACCTGGAAGTTCTTAGTAGTCGCACCTGGCCATGACCCCTCTCCTGAAGTGGCTTTGTGTGCAGCTGATTGTCACGGATGGGGAGAACACTAGGTTACTGTGTGCTCACAAGGTGTGTGGGACCTGGCACTCAGATCTGGAGAGAGGCCTCTGCCAGGGGGCTGTGAGGTGCTTCCAGGACAGATGAGGATTCTGGTTCATGAGCGAGAGAGCAGGACAGTGACACATCCCTCCAGCAGCTGCCTGGTGCCACAGGGCCAGCCGGGAAACAGTGCCCTGATGCTGAATACACTTGACCTGTAATGGTGATTGCGTTGTAATTATCACTGGCAGATTTATTGTTTTGAGTGTTTTAATCGTTTCTAGTAACTTTATTTCAAATTTTAACATTTGGGTTTCTGTTTGGATTTTGTTGTTGTTGTTGTTTCTTGAGAAGCATCCCGCTGTGTAGTCCAGGCTGGCCTTGAACTCACTTGATAGCCTCTGCTGCCTGTGACTCACGGGGATTCTTCTGCGTCAGTCTCCTGACTGCTGGGATTATAGGCATGTACCACCTTGCTTGGCTTTCAAATTTTAGTATATTTGAAAGCATGCACTGTACTACGAAAGCTTAAGAATGGTTATCTAAACCAATCCTTTTCACACTGAGGGTTATGGAACCAATTTAGTTGGTTACAACTAACATCTTTTGATTTTTTGAGACAGGGTTCAGGCTGGCCTTGAACTCACTGTGTAGCCCTAGCTAGCCTCGAACTTGTGGTGATCCTCCCACCTGAGCTTCCAGAATGCTGTGGTTACAAGTATGCACCACCGTGCTGGCGCCAACATTTGTAAAAAGAATGAAATAATTAGTTAAGTGTGGTGGTTCATGGCTATAAGGACCTTGTCTGAAAATTTTAAAGCGAAAAGGTCTGAGGGTGTAGCTCAGTGTGACAGCCCTGGGCTCAATTCCCAATATCGGAAAGAAAGGGAGGGGAAAAAAAGGTCTCAAAGAAAGAAAATATCAGAATATATTACATCGAGTGGTTCTATTGCGAAGCATGTTATTTGTGTATCACTAAGTAATGTGTACAGACTCAGTGTTAAATGCATTTCTTACTGTGGGTCACAGTAAGTTTGAAAATCACAGATCTAAATTTTCATTAAATCAGTTTCTGCTAGTTTTGAAGTGCAAGTTCAAAACTCCAACACCTAGTGTAAGGTCCGTCATGGAACACTTTGAGTGTTTGCCATGTTTATGCTGAAACTTCCTGTTGCGCGCGTTTCTCTTCTATATAGCTGTTTAGCTACCTTCGTGCCTTGTTTATCCCAATTCAGAATTAACACGATCTGAATATAGATAAACTAATTCTAAGTATCAGTAGGCTGGAACTCAAGAATAACAAAGAGAGGGAGAGAGAGAGAGGACAGAGAAGAAAACCGATGGAAATTTTGTAAAAATCATCAAATCCAAGCCCTGGGCAGAGAAAGGGTCAGCACAGCTCATGGGCCTCAAGCAGCTTGGGAAAGAAAGGTATAAACCCAAAGGATTCCTTTCTTAACTGAAGCTTAGAAATCACATCTGAAAAGGATTGAAAAGAAAGATGATCTAGAAATTTGAAGTCACTCAGAATCTGGCAGTCTGGAAGTAGCCAAACAGGAAGGGATTTAAAGACTTCAGGTCGCTCCGCACTCTCCCCAAGGGCCTGGTTACCGCGTGGCTTGCAGAAGTGTTTGCGTCTGCCTGGAACTTATCTCAGAGCTGCATAGCTGTCCACTTGGTCGCCAGGGAGAGGTACACACTGGGGTTGGACACTCCCTTATCTTAGGCTGGGTGGTGACAGTAATATCTTTAGTGCCAAAGTACACACGGAGCATACACAAACGGTCAGCGTATAAAATCTGATGTAAGCAGCATGCTGAGAAATCTGTTTGGAAATTATGTAAGTGCACCCTTTGTGGTCACTTGGGGACTTAGTGGTTGTCATTTAAGAAGTCAGCCTCAGGCCACAGACCTAGGAAGTGGCAGAGCCAACATTCTGACTGGCAAGCCAGCACTCAACCTGACTGTCACATGGAAGGTGAGGTAAGGTCTGATATAAACAAGCACAACTGGGGTGACCAACTGGTACAGAACATCAGGGCCGTGTGTCTTCCTGCTTGGGTTGGATATACATATACTGTTCGCGGCATTCAGGGTGTCCTTGCATAAAGAATAACATTAAAGTTGTCATTTGCTTTTTTTTTCATTTTTTAACAAAGAGAATTTTTTTTTTCATTATCTATGGCCTTGCCTGGTGGGTTTTTTTTGGTTTTGGGGGGTTTTTTTGTAGTGGGGATCAAACTCATGACCTCGCCGCGCTTACCAGACAAGCACTTGAGCCACTGAGCTAAATTCTCAGCCTACCTTGCCTGGGTTCTAACACTCCTTGGAATTGTCAAAGTCCCTCACTTGTCAGTTATTGGAGGGTGAGGGTGAGGGTGGGGGTGCAGATTGTCGTTTTAAAGAAGTGATCCCTACTGCTTAAAAGCTAAGAATTCTAATTTTCAATCAAGTTTTATGCATTTATTTTTGCAGTGGTGAAGC
>PVJX010029655.1:0-22731 GCA_004027295.1 Dolichotis patagonum | reverse complement strand
GTCTCCACAATATTCCCAATCCAAACAGCCCGGGCCACTCTGCGGGTCTGAGAGTTTCGGGTCCCAAAGAGACAGGCTGAGATGCTGCTTTCTGGGAGACTTCCTGGGGGTGAAGGGCGGGGCTACAGGCCCAAACAGACCTGGCCCAGATGCCGATCTCCAGGCAGTTCCCTGCGGATGAAGGGCGTGCTTACCAGTCCCAAAGAGTTGCGCAGAGATGCAGGTCTGCGCAGACTTTAGATCCAAACAGCCCAGGCCACTCTATGGGTCCAAGACTTTCAGGTCCCAAAGAGACAGCCCGAGATGCTGCTTTCTGGGAGACTTCCTGAGGGTGAAGGGCTAAATTTTTTCTATAGGGGCCGGCAGTGTAGTGGGTTTTCTGCAATGTATGACATCTTCTGGCATCCTCCATATGAGGGTAATACCACCTGTTGAAAAAAACAATCATACTATTTTCTTTTCCTGAAGTGTGTATACATTTTTTGGCAGACTCAGTATATTGAAGAGTGGTGAAAGTGGGTACTCTTGTCTTATTCCTGGTTTTAGAGGAAAAAACTCAGTTTTTTTCATTTAGGATGATGTTGGCTATAGTTTTATCTTAAATGGCTTTTATCAATTTGAAGTAAGGTCCTTCTGTACCTGTTTTTTTTCCAGGTTTCATCATGAAGGGTTGTTGCATCAATTTCATTGCCTATTATTGGTATATTTAGGGCTTTTATACCTTCTTGATTCAATTTCGGTAAGTCGTGTGTGTCTAGGAATTTATCCATTTCTTCTATATTGGCTAATTTGTTAGATCATACTTTTTCAAAATAGTTTCATATAATCCTGTGGTTTTCAGTGATGTCTGTTATGATTTATTTTACCCTTTCCATTTCTAGTTCCATTGATGTGGGTCTTTCTTTCTTTTGGTAAGTTTGGCATAGAGGTTTATCAGTGTTTTTTGTTTGTTTATTCTTGTGACAGGGTTTCACTATGCGGTTCAGCCTGGCCTTGAACTTTGTTTGTAGCCCAGACTGGCCTCGAACTCACAGCAATCGTCCTACCTCAGCTTCCTGAGTGCTGGGATTACAGGCGTGCTGATCAATCTTATTTATCCCTTCAAAGGGCTGAGTCTTTTATTCATTGATCCTTTGCATTATTTTAGTCACAATTTCATTGATTGCCATTCAGACCTTTACAATTTCTTTCGTTCTACTTTCTTTGCTTCTAGTTTGGGATTGGATTGCTCTTGTTTTTCTAGGACCTTGTGATGTATTATTAGGTTTTTTATTTGTTACCACTGTGTTTTACTGCTATGAGCACTCACAGCTATAAACACCCCACTTAGAATTGATTTTATTATGTTCTACAGATTCTGATGTGTTGTATTACCACTATCGTTTGATTCTAGAAATTATTTAATTCCCTGATTTCACCTATAACTCATTGATCACTGAAGAATGATCCATGTATTTGTGTAGTTTCTGAAGTTTCTTTTGCTGCTGATTTCTCATTTTTTTCTGATAGGATCCAAAATATTATTTCAATTTTTTGTGTTTCTTGAGACATGCTTCATGGCCTAAAACATATTCTGTTTTGGAGAAATTTCTGTGAGCTACTGAAAAGAATGTATATTCTGCTGTTGTTGAATGAAACTCTGTAGATATCAGATAAATCCATTTATTCTATGGTGTGGTCCAACACTGTTTCTTTCTTGATATTTTTATTTGGCTGACCTATCTGATCAGAAGAAGCAAAGATGGTCACTACATATTGTTATTAATGGGAACAGTTTATGGAGAAGTAATAATAATTGTAAATACATATATACCAAATGTCAATATACCGAATTTCATAACAGAAAAACTTCTTGACATAAAAGGATACCAATACAATTATAGTGGGAACTTTAATACCCCTCTCATATTTTAAATGCATAGTACTCAATATTTAGTATTAATACAGAGCATCCCCCTCTGATTTTAGCACCCATGTTTTTTTGAGGACCTGGGATAAATAAACTATAAGATCAAGTTTAAGAAGACATACTAAATTGAGTGAGGGACAGTGGTACACACTGGTAGTTCCAGCTATTCTAGAAACTGAGGTAGAGGGATTGATTGCCTGAACCCAGAAGTTCAAACAAGACTGAACAATACAGTGAGAACCTTTCTCAAAAAGAAAAAAATTGGGTCGAAGATGTAGCTCAATGTTAGAAGGTTTGCATAAAATGTGAGAGGTCCCAAGTTCCATCTCCAACCTCCCAACCCTACACCAAAAGAACGGAGAAGAAAGATATTTGCAAATTTTAGTCAAAATTAAAGGAAGAATATTGCAGTATAAGACAAACAGTGAGTGATTCTTTTTTGCAATAAATATAATATTGCTGGATCCTAAAACAGGTCTTGATCCCTGATTACCCCTAGGAGAGGACTTGCAAATAAATTACTCTTTTCCTATTAAAGCCTTATAACTTGCCAGCTTGAGGTAACCACTGTGAAAATTTTGAATTTTTTCCAATCTTGAGAGAGAGAGAGAGAGAGAGAGTGTGTCTGGTGCTGAGGATCAAATCTTGCAGTCTTTTGTTAGGCATATTCTACATAGTTGACATATTCTTATTGTAATTCTATCTGCAGTGTCCACATCCACAGATTTAACTGGCCCAGATCAAAAATATTTTTTTAATTTGCATCTATGCTGGACGTGCACAGACTTTATTTCCTGATATTATTGCCTAAGCAATACAGTATAACAACTATTTACGTAGCATTTACATTGTACATTAGATGTGTTAAGTAATCTATAAATGATTTAAAGTATATCAGAGGGAAAAATAAAGTATATTGGAGAATATGTTTATGTCATATGCAAGTACTGCACCATTTATTTATCTGTCTGTCTGTCTGCCTATCTGTTTGAGACAGAGTTTCACTATGCAGTTCAGCCTGGCCTCGAACTCACTTTGTAGCCCAGGCTAGCCTTGAACTTGCAGGCAGCCTCCTGTAATCCCTCCTGGGATTACAGGTGTGCACCAAAATGCCTATGCACACATTTTCTATAAATTAAAATTTTTAGCAATTTTATCAGATAGATATATCCTTTAATTATTATAATATCAGCCATATACTAGGAGAAGATAGAGTTTCTAATTCAACAAATGTGATCATTTTCAAGGTTCTTGATATATATTGCTTAATTGTGATATGCATCCCTCATTGACTTTATATGAAGTCCCATTGATTCACAGCATCCTCATCAACATTGAGTGTTTTTATGGTTTTTACTTATTAAATTGTTCTAATTGTAAAACAAAATCTCAAGTTGTTGTCTTTTTAATATTCTAAAGAGTATCTTTCAAGTCATCTCAGAGAAAGATATAGATAAAAAATTCATTTTGTCTTCAATTAAAGACTAATGATAATTGTTCTCAAAACTGGATTTTTTTCCTAAAAATTAAAACAATTTTTTCTTTTTGATTAAATGAAGTATTGCTAGCTGAAACCAGTTTGATATGATGAGAGAGATGTCAGGCTGGTAAAAGGTATGTGTTCATATTTAAAACCAAACCCTGAATCCTTTTAAAGAAATAATAAAACATATTTTACACACTTAAAAATGTTGCTTCTATACTCAAATGTCTATATTGAAAGGTAACATGCTCAGACTTAAATGAGTGAATCAACATGATACGAATAATAGTAAATGATACCAATAGTACAAGTTGAACATCTGAAACACTTGGCACCAAAACTGTTTCAGATTTTTTGACTTTTAAATATTTCCATATACATAATGATATATCTTGACGATGAGATCCAAATCTTAATATGAAATTCTCTTATGTTTTATATACATATACACATAGCCTGAGGTGATTTTATACAGCATATTTTGGAGTACCTGCATTTTGGCTGCAACCTGTCACACGAGGCCAGGGTTGGAATTTTCCACCTGGAGCATTATAAATTAGCACTCAGAAAGGTTTTTTTTTTTTTGAGCATTTTAGCTTTCAAACTGTTAGAGCGAAGATAATCAACCTGTATTATCTTAATAGTAATTTTTCCTCTGTGGTGGTTTCAGATCGAGAAACTGGATGCCCGAGGAATCCAGCTTGCTGCCCTCTTTATGAGTGGAGTTGACACAGCTCTGTTTGCTAATGATGCCTGTGGCCAGCCGGTCCCTTGGGAACACTGCTGTCCCTGGATTTACTTCGATGGAAAGTTGTTCCAGAGCAAGCTTATTAAAGCAGGCCGAGAGCGAGTATCCCTGGTGGAGCTGTGTGATGGCCAGGTATACTTTGTGCAACTACTAAGGACCACCTCTGATGTGCTTTGAGGGTGAATGAGTTGGCAGAGAGGGAAAAAGACCTAAAATACTAGGGAAGGAGAGAACATAATAAGAATATGACTTTAACCTAACTTAATCAATATAGTCTCACAAGACCATATCTGATATATATTTGTTATATAAAATCATATTTTGGAAAGTTTTTTTATGAGCTACAAGTATTTCTTCCCTATGGAATACTCGGATATAGTATATGCCTTTTCTCCAACTCTTAGGATTTCAATTCCTTTATTTACAAAAACCATAAGTCATTTTTGCAAGTGATGATATTTTTTGCAAAAAAAAATATGTTTAGCAAAATGCAGTGGTACATGCTTGTAATCCCAGCTACTTGAGAAGCTGAGGCAGGAGAATTGCAAGTTCAAACCCACCCTGGGCAACCTACTGAGATCCTGTCTCAAATAAAATTTTAAAAATAGCTGGTGATGCAGCTCAGTGGTAAAATGATTGGCTAGCATGGGCCAGTAACTAGATTCAGTCCCCAGTACTGAAACAAAATGGTTAGAAATAAAAGAGGATAGCAAGGAATGGGAGGATACATACCTATACTCTCAGCACTCAGGAAGCTGAGGTAGGAGGATCTCCATGAGTTTAAGGCCAGCCT
Organism: Dolichotis patagonum; assembly: GCA_004027295.1. Lineage (NCBI taxonomy): Eukaryota > Metazoa > Chordata > Mammalia > Rodentia > Caviidae > Dolichotis > Dolichotis patagonum. The sequence goes on along the minus strand of PVJX010029655.1, from coordinate 17,798 downwards.
GGGGTACGGAATGAGTTCAAGACCAGTCTGAATTACATAGTGAGACCTTTTCTCACAAAAACAAAATAAACAACAACAAAAAAAAGAAATAGAAGAGTCTAGTAAAGTAGATGACAATAGAAGCAAAGGAGCTGGGCATGGTGGTATGTGCCTGTAATCCCATCACTCAAGCGGCTGAGATAGGAGGATCACTTCAAGTTCAAGGCCAAGCCTGGAGTACACGGTGAGATCTTTCTCAAAAAAATAATAAAATAAAAAAAGAATACACACAGCAGAGTTTTTGCAAGGAAACCGTGGAAAAGTTCAGTTAAAATAAGGGAAAAAAACAATCTTTCCATTTGAGGAAGAATGAGCTAAAGGACTAGATCAGAGGTCAGCAAACTACTCAAACTACTTGTTGTTTTCTGGAATACAGCCCACCCGTGTTTGTAAATAAAATGTTGTTGGAACAGGGTGACAGAGTGAAGTAGTGGTGGCAGAGATAGTGTGACCCACAAAGCATAAAATATTTACTTTTCTACCCTTTTCCAGAGGTGTGTCAAACTCTGGACGACCAAACACTATACATTTATCCTGGATAGAGCTCCATTTCCAATCCTGGGTATGAGGGAGAAGGCTAAAAGATTTTGGTTTTGTTAAGTTTTTGCACTCTTTTTTTTTTTTTTTGTACCGGGGATCGAACTCACGACCACACGCTTGCAAGGCAGGCGCTTATGCCGCTGAGCTAAATCCCCAGCCCTGCACTCTCTTTTTTACCTAATTCTGTTACCTCTGCTTTAAAAAGCACCTAACCTTGGCTAAGCATGTAGCTCAGTGGTAGAGTGCTTATTTAATGTGCAAGGCCACAAAAAGAAAAGTACAACAGAAGAAAAATTATGTAGCTTAAAAGCACAAGGCCCTGGGTGTGATCCCCAACACTGCAAGCAAACCTAATTCATTGCTGGCCATTTAATGGACCATCAATGAATCCTTACTGTTGTATTTGTTTTTGTTGACCTAGCTAATATGGTCCACATACCCTTGGTCAGAACTAATGCGGCAGTTGTGCAGTTTCATAGGAAGAGTTGGAGCTTTCCTGTCAAGACAGGCTTCCTGAGCCTGTAACCTAGAGTCATTTAACTCCAGGCCTCAATTTCCTTTGGGGGAATACAATTGTGAGGTTATATCTAGGATACTCAATACTCTGCCTGAAATGTAGAAGTTCAAAAAACAGCAGCTGTTGTTATTATTCTCTTTTTCACTTGAAGGCTGACCTGGCAACCAAAGTGGAAAAGATGAGGCAGAGTATCCTTCAAGGAGTCAACATGAATCATCCACCACCTTCAGCTCTACTTCCATCACCTACTTTTGTGCCTCCCATGGTTCCCTCTCTCTACCCTGTTTCACTTTATTCCCGAGCTATGGGCTCAGTGTCACCTCACCCTCAAGGAAGGAGCCGAGGATTTGGAGGTCAGTACCTAAAAATGAGCTATTTCCTATCCAATTTATTTTATAATGGGCCATCTAGCTGAGCATGGTGGCACACGCCTGTAATGCCAGCACTCATGAAGCTGAGATAGGAGGATCACCATGAGTTCGAGGCCAGTCTGAACTACAGAGCAAGACCCTGTTTCAATAAAATAAAGTAACCCATCTAGTACTTGGAAGCAACAGTTTTCATGTAAAACTTATCTCACCTACATTTTGTGGTGTTTTGGGTAGTTTGAAGAAAGCTTACTGAGTTAGAAAGGTGTGCCCTAGGAAAGGAAGTCCATTCAATTTCTAGGCCTCTTTCCATTAGCGGTGGTTGAGTCCCAGGGAACCAACCAAAACTCATGCAATGACTGAGTCACTTTATTATTTTGAGAACTACAACTCATATGAACAGCATCTTCATAGTGGTTGTTAGTTCATTCCTTCCTTATATAGGCAGATATACCTAGGAGCTTGTACAAAGAGGCCAGTGTTGTAAGATGAAGATAGCATGATATAACCATTTCCACTCTGAGGTTAGACCTGATACATTTTCTTCCTTCCACTCCAGAAGCATGGAGATAAACATTACTGTCCATACCCACAAAATATTGCAGGTTAGTGGATAAAACACACACATAAATACGTAGACAAACATGTATGTACACACATATCTATGTATAAATTATGGTGATGACGTAACCTGCTTAATAATAAATGCCCAAGCATGCTTAGGTAGCTCAGATACTGAAGCTGATACTTCACACAACCTGTCCCTATGGGAAACACGATATTTTAATGGGAGAAATTTTAACGTAAAATAGCAGAACTCTGTGACTGAGTGACAGGGACATTTCTGTGATTGAATGTTGTGTGTCATCTGTGTGTCTTTCTTAAAAATAATAAAGTTGAAAGTTGAAGTTAGTTTTTTTAGAGTCATAAAATTCAGGATGGATATTTAGCTCAAGGATAGACTTAGACAAACAGTATGAAAATTTGCTTCTAGTAGCTTACTATTCAGTCATATAATGATTAAGCCTTACAAACCAGAAAACCAGCCATTCCATTCCTTTAATGTGACTTCACAGGTCTCTTCTCTGATCTTATGTGTTAACTTTATTATGTAAGTATCAGAAGACACTTTAAATAAAGCCATGTTCTCCATAGGTCCTTACCATTGCCTCAGCTACCAGTAATTCTTAGTCTCCAGTTACTGGTAGTTCAAGAGAGCCTCCTGCCTCTTGAAAGACCACCTTAGGATCCCCTGAATGCAAGTTTTTCTTGTCCTTCTTAAGAGTAGTTCCTAGCTCCTTGGACTTACACTTTTGTATAAACAAATTTCTCTTTGCTAATAACCTGCTAATTGAGTTGAGCGTTATTAAACTTTAGTTTCTTCCCATAAACTAAAAGGCCTATCAGAACTCCATATTCTTTGAAGGCTTCCTTTTATACCAATTTACAGAACTTGGCTGTACTTGAGCACCCATACATGCAAATTAGAATTTCTTTTTTTCTAAAGTTATATTGTGTCATATTGTCTTGAAATGCTTCTGGTTTTCAAGTGTTACTAATCTTGCTTTTTAGTTATAAGCTACTATTTAGTTTCATTTTTTTCTGTTTGATTGTCTGCCTAATCCTATATGTGTACTCATTTTGAAAGTAACTCAATTTTAAGATACTCACTGAATTCCTAATATGTGCAGGCCCTGTAGTTGAAAAATGAATCTCTCTCTCTCTCTCTCTCTCTCTCTCTCTCTCTCTCTATATATATATATATATATATATATATATATATATATATATGACTTCTTGTTACTATTAGAATCATCTTATCTGAAAAGAGGAATAGGTTGGACCAGGGATATAGCCCAGCATCACAGTGCCTGCCTGGCAAGCACAGGGTCCTGAGTTTGATTCCCAGTACCAGGAAAAAAAGAAGTAAGTAGTTTGTAGGATCTTTTGTTGTACCACTTATCCATTATGATTCATTACTACTATTCTTACTCTCTTGCCAGGTCTACATCCAATCCCACCCCAAGGAGGAAAACTGGAAATTGCTGGGATGGTGGTGGGCCAGTGGGCTGGCAGTGGATCCTCCAGAGGCCGAGGAACCTTTGGCATGCAAGTGGTTTCTGTCGGTGGACCAGGAAAGGGGTATGTTTTTCATTGGGTTGGTACAGAATAGTGTCAATCAAAGTGTCCTTGGGAAAATGCCCAGCCACTTATATTCATCAATTAAGGTAAGAGGGATTAACCAGCTTTCCATATTTAAAGACAGTTTTCAGTTTAGTTTAGCAAACAAAATAAATGTTATGCCTTGATGGAAAAGTTTTATACTAGAGAAGATCATGAAATACAGAACAATTCAATATAACATAGAAATGACAGAAGCTAGAATAGTAACACTGAGGAGGGGCATTTAACTTACCAAGGTCAAATTTCCTAGAAGGATGAATAGTTAACCGATTAAAAAGAAAGGAATAGATACTGTCTCTCATGATCACTTTTTCTCCCACTTGTTAAAGGCATGGAAAAGAACAGACTGGTAGAGGACCTAAAGGACACAAAAAAGGAAATAAACAAGTAAGTACCTTTGTTTTTGAGATTACCCAGCTTTTGTTCGATACCTCTTTCTTTTTCAGCTAATATGCAAGACATCACATCATGAATGGAAACCTGCACTACTCAGGAGAACTTTCACACCTCTAGGCATTTGATTCCATTCTTGTCTTGAGAAGTCTAGTGAGGAGTACACCACCCAGAACTGTTTCCACAAGGCTGTGAAGTCTCAGTCCTTATCCCTGAGTCCTTATCCCATGATAGACATTGAATACAGTGTTCTGAGTATCTGTGCCTAACGTAGGATTTTCTGCATGCAGTCAGAAAGGGATCAGAGTGAATCTAATAGTGAGATTACTTCCAACCTTCCTAAATTCTGAGGGGCTTCCAGAAATGCTTAGAAAATCAGATTTTTGCCTTCACTTCTGGAGTAGTGGAGAAGCATTGCCATGCTGTTTATTCTTAATGACTTAGAAAAGTATTGTAATTTCTCCTCGTCTATGCTTTGAATTTTATTGAGTCCACATTAGATATGCCCCCCTGCTCCAAGTAATAGACTATGAGAAACTATTCTTGTGTTGATCCAACATCTCAGACTGGTGCTGTGGATGTAGGTCAGTGATAAGAGAGCTTGTCTAGTATCTTTAAGGTCCTGGGTTTAATCTGCAGTACTGCTCCCAGCCCCCCAAAAAATCACTTATAGTGGATGCAAACTGCTGAACTCTTTATAGTATTACCAGCTACTATTTCTCCTCTCTCTGTCTTTCTTTCTTTCTTTCTTTCTTTCTGTCTGTCTGTCTGTCTGTCTGTCTTTCACAGGGCTTTCACATTGAGCAGTAACCTGTTTTTTGTTGTTTTTTTTTTTTTTTTTCGAGAGGGTCTTGGTAACTCACTACATTTTCCAGGTTGTGCTCAAACTTTCAATCCTCTTATCTCAGCCTTCCAGATTGCTAGGATTATAGCATGCACCACCATGCCCCAACTTTTTATTTTTCTTTTCTTTTAAGTCAGAGTCTCACTATGTAGCCCAGGCTGGCCTTTACCTCATGGCAGTCTTGCTTCAGTCTCCAAAGTGCTAGGATCACAGCCATGTGCCACCATACCCAGTTTCCAAGCAACTATTTCTTGAGTGTCTTCTTTCTACTAAACCCCCACTACTAGGTATTTTATGTATACTCTTTAATAATAGGCAATTTTGTCAACAGTTTTCAATTGTAATCCACTCTCCTGTAATCAACTAGCCTCCACGGAATCCATGCTTTAACTTTCACCATGTAATGCTTTCTCAAAGAATATGAATTTATCTTAGTGTTCTTTTGAGCCAAAAATATAAATAGAGCCTGTCATGGTGGCACATACCTGTAATCCTAGTACTCAGGAGGCTAAGGCAGGAGTATCATTGCAAGTTTGAGGCCAGTCTGGGCTACAAAGTGAGTTCAAGACCAACATGCACTACATAGTGAGACCCTGTCTCAAAAGACCAAAAAAAGTATAAATAGAAAGGTAAGTCCTCTACACAAAGCATTTTATAATTTACTCCAAAGCTAGAGAGTACTAACTTTGTAAGTTTTCTAAAGCTTCTCAGCTTCTAAAAGCTGCTCAGTAAAGTAAAATGAATTGCATCTGGAAGGAAATCTGGTGAGCCAGGTAGTTTCCCATAAGTTGGTACACTCATGGCAAATACACCATAAATCAGGGTCTGATTGTCAGGCATTCAGCCTGAATAAACACTTATTTTTAATAGTACAAAAAGAATAGATCCATCATTACCTCGTTGACTCATACTAACAAAGACTACAGAAAGAATTATGTGCTTATGGTTGGGGAATAGTTTGATCAATTTATACTTTGGGTTTCTCATATAAGAGAAACCTGTGACATTTAACATTCTGTGTCTGCTTTATTTTACTTAGCATTATCATGTAATATGGTATCTTTAACACTTTTGGGAAGATAACCTAGTGGAGCTATAGCTGGGTTGAATACAATTTCCGTTTTTTAGTTTTTTGAGGAATCTTCATACTGATTTTCATAATGGTTGCACTAGTTTACATTCCCACTAAAAATAAAAAGGAGTTCCTTTTAAACCACAACTTACCAGCATTAGTTGTTTTTGAGTCCTTAAAGATTGCCATTCTTAAAAACTGAAAAAGTAAATGAGGACCAAAATGTACAATAGACATTGTGAAATGGGAAGAAATTGTTCAAAAGGAAAGATGAAGCAATATGGGGAAAAGGGGAAATGAAGAAAGAGAAAAGGAAAAAAATACAAGATAGTTATACTACTAGTTTCTCTTAGTTTATTGAAAAGAAAGGTTTGAGCTGATATCATTTGGAGAATTTTTTATGCCCATGTATTTTTTTATTTAAAGAAAAAAGAAAAGACAAAACAGAAAAAAGGGTAGAAGTAATACAGAATTTTGAAGAAAAATATTAACACTAAGAAATTACTAGTTGATAAGTTACATACTATCTTCTTAGAAATAGTTGTTCAAGTTACAAAATCAAAGCATAAAGAGTGGACACTCAAACATTGACAGTGATGCCCATATCTTTTACTTTGAGTAACTAGTTTGATGATAACCATATGCAGTATATTAACTGTTATTATTCTCCTATTATTGTTATGAAATTTTGTTTTATTTTTTCCATAAAATAAAAAATACCATAAGTAAAGGAAATCAGCTCATAAAATTCATAATGGGATTCCTCCATGTGCCAAGTATAGACTTAATGTGGGAAAACTATTATGTATCTTTCAGATTATAGTTGTGTTTTTAACTATTAAATCTGTCCTTTCACTTCGGGAAATAAAAGGTGCTATTAAGTAAACAAAAGATTGCCATTCTTTGTGGACTAATATGGAATCAGTGTTTTTTGTATTTTAGGTTTGTTTTTGTTTTCTTGGTGCTGGAAATCAAACCCAGGGCTTTGCACATGCAAGGCAAGGGAGCTACCATTGAGCCGTATCCCCAGCCCTCAGTGTTGTTTTGATTTGCATTTTTGTAATGACCACAGTTGCTGAACAGTTTTTCATGTACTTACTCAGTATTATACTTCTTAAAAGAAGTATCTATTCAATTTGATGTAATCTGTTTGTTAATTGTTAGAGTTATGGTACTTCTTGTGCTGTTGGAACTCTATTAACAAAGTCTCTGTCTATATGCTTAAGTCTTTAAGGGTTTTACATTCACAGATTCTGGTTTTTTTTTTAAGACATGGTCACACTATATATTCAGGCTAACCCTGAACTCTTTATGGATCTCAGGCTAGCCTTAGACTCACAGTGATCTTCCTGCTTCAGCCTCCCAAGTGCTCTGATTACAGACATACAGCACCATACCCAGCCCTAGTGTTTCTGTTTTAATATCTAAATCTTTTATCCATTTTGATTTTAACACAAGGTAAGAGATAAGCGTTTAGATTCAATCTTCTGCATGTGGATAACCAGTTTTCCTAACACCATATGTTTAAGAGGCTATCTTTTCTCTTGCATATGATTCTGGCCCCTTTGTCAAAGATGGGATGGCTGACTATGCTAGAAGTTTTTTTTTTTTTTTTTGCATCCTGATTTCTATTATTTGTGGCAGTACCATGCTGGTTATCAGTAGCTTTGTAATATAATTTGAAAGCCTAAATTATGATACTTCCTGGTTTGCTCTTGTTGTCTAGGATTACTTTTGCAATTCTTAGACTCTTCTGGTTCTATAAAAATTTCTTTTTAAGACAGAGTCTCATATGTAGTTCAAGGTGGCCTTGAATTCACTATGTAACCCAGGCTAGCCTTGAACTCACAGTGATCCTCCTGACTTAGCCTCTGGAGTGTTGGGATTACAGGCATGCACCACAATGCCCAGCCATGGTTCCATATAAATTATAGGATAATTTTTTCTAGTTCTCTGAAGAATGTTATTGGTATATTGATTGATGGTGCATTAAATCTATAAGTGGTATGTTACTCAGCTTGTGAATGAGTTCTGCTCTAGGAGAATGTCTATAAGTCAGATTTATTTATAAGTCTGACAAAGTGAGTCTTACACAATATTGACACAGATACATAATGTATATTGCTTTGTGCTTCCTAGCTATCTCTTCCACATCACCACTGCTTTTCCTCTTGCTTCCAGACATCCTGGGCTCTGATTGAGCACTGTACTACTGTACCTTACAGTAGACCTAGAGCAACAAAACTGTGACAATGACTGGCAAACACATGAGCTACTTTAGCAATTTGTTTGCATCTATATATGATTATAATGCGAGGTCTTTTGGTTATTTGTGAAAGTTTACAACTTGAATGTTTGTAAGTCAGGCATTTACTGTATTATTTTTGGTAATATGGACATGTTGACAGTATTTGTTGTACCTGTGCAGGAATGGGATTTTTTTCCACTTTCTGATGTCTAATCTTTTTTAGAGTTTTCATTATAGAGTTATTTTACTTCCTTGATTAGGTTAATGATTAAGTATTTAATTTTTTTGAAGTTATTGTGAGTGGGATTGTTTTCCTAATTTTTTTCTCAGTGGGTTCATTATTGGTATGCCAGAACACTGTTGAGTTTTGTGCATTTATTATGTATCCTGCTACTTTGCCAAATTTGTTTATAAGTTCTAGCAGTCGTTTGGTGAAGTCTTCTATGCAAAGGATCGTATCATCTATGAATAAAGTTAGTTTGACTATATATCTATCTATATCTATCTATCTATCTATATATATATATATATATATATATATATATATATTCTCCTTTTTATTTCTTTTTCTTGCTTGATTTTCTGGCTGAAGTTTCAAGTACTATACTGAAGAGAGTGGTAACAGTGGACACTCTGGTCTTGTTCTTGATTTTAGAGAGAATGCTTTGTGTTTTCCTCATTTATTATTTTGTTTTTATAGTTTTGTCATAAATGACTTTTATCAGGTTGAAGTAAGGTCCTTAGATAGCTATTTTTATTAGGGTTTTTATCCTGGAGCCATATTGGATTTTCTCACTCTTTTCCTGTATCTATTGAGATCATCATGTAATTTTATTATCTTTGTCTAGGGTCAGGTGGTGTACAGCATTTATTGATTTGTATATGTTGTACCATTCTCACATCCCTGGGAGGAAGCTGACTTGGTTATAATTTATGATCTTTTTAATGACTTACTACATTCTGTTTGCTACTATCTTGTTTTCGAAGTAGTTGCTTATAATCTTCTACATTCTGGTGGTGTTGATTGTGATTTTTTCATTTTTCACTCCTAATTGCATTGATATATTCTTTTCTTTTTTGTATATTTTCCTATTTTTTATCTGTCTTTCTACTTTCAAAAAATTCCTCAATTCATTGTTCATTTGTTTTTTAGTTTCAATTGCATTGATTTCCCTCTGGTTTTTATCATTTCTTAATGCTCAAATTTCAATTTCTGTTTCTTTTGTTTTAAGAGGGAGTAAAATTAAACACAACAAAACAGAACAGAATGGGACATAAGAAAGCATAAATTTCAAAGCTAGACAACCAGAAATCTTCACTATCTGTCATATTGTCTCTTGTTTTCTTCCAAATGGTTGTCCATATCTTTGCATATGGGGAGCTCATACTAAATAACATAGCCAATCTTTTCACCAGATGTGTAGTTCACTGGCTTCCACTTGCTAAGCAGGAGGGAGGGGGAGGAGGGACACGTGACGGGGGACAGGACGACATGAGATGTCTGATTCTCAGCCCACATGCCGGCAGGATCACAGCCGCACCCCAGAGAGGGGAGGAGTTCCTTGTTCTCCTGGCACCCCAAGTCAACCACATGGTGCAGGTCCCAATGCACCAGGGTCTCTCTCCTTCAGGCTGCCGAAAGTCTGCCACACTCTCAGCTGCCCCCAGAGAGGGGAGGAGCTCCTTGTTCTCCTGGTAGCCCAAGTCAATCACACTGTGCAGGTCTGGATGCACCAGGGTCTCTCTCCTTCGGGCTGCTGAAAGTCTGCCACACTCTCAGCCTGCCACCAAGAGGGGAGGAGTTCCCTGTTATCCCAGCACCCCAAGTCAACCACATTGTGCAGGTCCCGAGGTGCCAGGGTCTCTCCCCTGCATGCCCCCAAAGTCCGGCATACTCACCTGCTATTTCTTCTTGATGAATTGACCATTCCATTTACAAAGTTCTGAAATGGCCAACAGACCACAAAAAGAATTCTCTTTAGGCTCCTGTTTGAAACCAGCAGTTAAGAGAGTTTCCAAAGATGGTGGACCGGTAGGTAGCAGGAGAGAGATCCTCTCTGAGAGAGACAGCTTAAATGCCAGAATTTAACACCCTGGAGAGACCCAAACAGAGAGAGATGGACTCTCTCAACCCAGGAAGAAACTAAAGTTAAAAAAACTGCTCAAATATGAGGTCCCAGGGCTACAATTAGTGAAGCTAAGATTAGCAAGCATGGTGCCCTCCTCAAGCCACCTGAAAACCTGCCCGATACTGACCTGATGGAGTGAACTGCGCCAATGCGACTGGCTTGAGTGGCCAGAGCGTGGAGCTGAACATCCCTGCATGCGGCTCGCCCCGACCTGGCTCTGCACATGACCCACCCAGAGGCACCGTGAATTTGTGCCGCAGCTGCGCTGAAGTCAGAGGTCTGGGATCCCAGCAGTTCTCAGGGACTGGCATCAACACGCGGTGAGTGATGGGAATAAGACCCTCCCATGGGAAAGGGGAAACCGACTGGATGACATGTTGGATTTGGGCAGCACAGCCTTAACTCCATAAGGAAGTAGCTTCAGTTGGTTGCTCCCCTCGCCGAGCAGAATAGTGGAATCAGCTTGGATTGGGCCATACCCCTGGCCGAGACCCAGTGGGTTGCTACAAACTAATTCCCTGAGCACAGCCACACACTGACGCACTGAAGGCCTGCAAAGGTTGACTGCCCCAGAGGGGAGGAGCCAGGGCACACTGCCCCTGCGTGAACTTCAATTTCTGATAGCAAAAGGCAGAGGGAAGAAGCTCCTAGCCTGCGCCCTCTAGAGGAACTTTAACCAACAAGAAAAGGGGCTAGAAATTGTAGTATATATTTGTATGGAAGGAACCAAAAACATGACAAGAGGGAGAAATAAGAAACCTCCCCCAGCCCCCAACCCTGAGAACATTGATCCAGGAGAGGTAAATACAAAAGAGATTGAGGGCAGCAAACATGCAACATCAAACACAGTGGTAGCAGACATAAAGAGATATCTTCAGGACCTCGTAAGCGGGACCAAAACTGAAATATTAATTCAAATTAAACAAGAGATAAGTAGATTAATAAAAGAAAGACTGGGCACCTCTCAAGAAGACACAGACAGAAGAATGGAGGAACACAAAAGGAGAGAAGCGTTTAATGAAGAATACAAAAAAAAAAACCCTAGAATTCATGAAGCAAATTCAAAGAGATTATCAGGAAACTAAAGACTTCATAGAAAGCTGGAAAAACAGCTTGAAAGAAACCAAAGATAGACTATCAAAAATTGAACACAGGCTTGCAATGTGTGATCATGAAAGGGAAGATCTCTTAAAAATAACAAGGGAGCAGGCGTAAAAATTGGAAGGCTAGAGGACGACAAGAGGATCTATAACTTAAGAATTAAGCATGTGAATGAAGAAGAGGAATTACAAAGGCTATTCACAGATATCATTAAGGAAAATTTCCCAAGCATAGAAAAAGGAAATGATATGCAGATGTATGAAGCATACAGAACTCCAGCCACCTAAAACGAAAACAGTGCTACACCTAGACACATAATAATCAAGATCCCAAAAATTCAATATAAGAACAGAATATTAAAACCCATCAGAGAAAAGAAACAGATCACCTGTAAAGGAAAACCCATCAAAATCATGGCAGACTTTTTGACACAGACCATTAGGTCAAGAAGAGGTTGGGTTGAAGTAATTCAAGCCCTGAAGAAGAACAATCTCCAGCCCAGATTGATGTATCCTGCAAAACTCTGTCTAGAAATTAATGGAGAAGCAAGATGCTTCCATGACAAAGAGGAACTGAGAAAATTTGTGACCACCAATCCAACTCTACAAAATATACTGAAGGACATTTTAGAGAGAGAGAGAACAAGAATACAAGCATTTCAGGAACAGTGGCAGAGAGGCCTCAGTGAACGGGGCAGACAGTGGAGTGGAACAGAAAAATAAACAACCAATGGCAGAAATACAGAATAGCAGAAATAAGGCAGAGATGATTGGCTGTAATCTCTCATATAGATGGCCTTGAAATAGTAACAGAGAGAAACACAGGCAGAGTAGATCAGGAGATAGGGTCCATTGAGATGCTCTATATAGGGAGGCAGTGGGACCCAAAACAAGCAGTGGACCCTATGGGAGTGAAAGGGGAGGAATTGTCTAAAAGAGGGAGGCAGATGATATTATTAATTGGGTAACAAGATTTAAAATTTACATTATTCTCATCACTGCTTGGACGGATTACATGCTGTTCCAGTTTGTGTACTTACGCTAGACTTGACATGGTCAGCTATTCCAAAAATAAGAGGACATATTATGGGAATCATCCCTAATTTCCTATCAACTTAATCTGAAGCCCTTTATAACTTATACTGTCTTATTATGACTGATCTTATTTGAATCTGGGTTGTTAGATTGCTACTTTGTATTGTCTGATTTTATTTAAATCTGTTATGATTGATGGCATCAAGTCTAAGAGTATAGGCAACTACACTGAAGATCAAGTCTAAGAGTATAGGCAACTACACTGAAGATGACAACACTCACTAAGATACCCACTCTGGTTTGATTTGAAGTCTTGTAATGTCTCCAATGCTTTGTTTTTATTAATGTTGTTATATACTGCTGATACATCATGGTAACCATTGTAGATCACCTTGTATTGCGGTATATATGACTTTTTTGCTTCATGCTTTTCTAGCATGTTTCTAGCTTTGTTTTCTTTTATCTTGTTTTGTTTCATTTTTACCACTAATACAGAAAGGATAGATATACATGTAGAGACTCATGCATGTGTAGAGCTTATAAACAATTTACGAGAACCAACTATATAACACATGTTGAAATGAACAACTATTTTGAAGAAAAAGAGACATTACAGTACCCAGTGCTGATTCCATAACGTCATGATGTGTAATCCAGCAAAATTATCATTCTTTGTTCAAGGTGATTTTAGCTTGTTTTGTTTTGTTTAAGTTCATCACACATGAAGATATGGACAGCTGTTTTGAGGAGAATGAGAGACACTATGACAGCCATTCTCAGCTTCCCTATTGTCTGGTTTTGAAGACCTGAAATGCCCTCCTCGTCCTGCTCAGATCAATTCCATACTATGTTGTTTCATGTGAATTCCCTGTATGTGACAATATGGACAACTATTTGGAAGAAAACAAGAGTCAATACGATAGAGAGTGAATATCTCCGATTGTCTAGTTTTGAAATTTATGTCCCTTACATTGCTTTCTTGTGATCCACTTTGTTCTGTTTTGTTGTGTTTAATTTTACCCTTTTGATATAATTGCATGTATATTTGAGTGGGCAAGATGGATGACCATATTGCTTTTTATTGTTTTGCCAGATCGTGGAACAGAACTGATAACAGACTCACTGTTTAAATGTCTACTTTACATGTTTTAACTTTATAATTTGAACAACTGTTTCCAAGGAGTCAGTATGTAATTTGTCAAGTAATAATCTCTTAGGTTTTTTTGTTGTTGTTCTTTTCCTTTTTTCCTTGGAATTCTGTATTGTTGCTACCCTTTATTCTGTTTTGTTTTGTTTGTTTGTTTTGTTTGTTTTTTCTTTCTTTTCTTTAAATAAAATTTTTAAAAAAATAGCAGTTCCAAAAAAATAGACCAGCAGTTACAGCATTCTGCTGGCTTCGCTTCAGGGCCACCAATTGCTGTTTCTTTAATAGGATCTTGAGATGCATCATTAAGGTATTTATTTGGGATTGCTCTTTTTCTTTTTTTTATTTTGAAGCTAATAGAAATACAACAGAACAAGACAGAACAAAACCAACTGAGACAGTGAAGTGACTTTGGTACAGAACTTCACATCAGGTTACGGGGATAACAGTAATAGGTACCATAGTATATCTCATTATCTCCACAATAGTTGTCAAGTCAATTAAGTATAGCAAAATCAAACCAAAGGCAGAACATTATAAAATCAATCGAAAGAGAATATTGAATAGAGTAAAGCAGTTAATCATAATGAAAACAAAACTGAAAACAACACTTGCTTTCAAAGAGAAGAGGAGACCCCCCATATTTGCTGTGTTGCATACAGTCATCCTGTGGAGAGGCTCAGACCTCTGTCCTCACTTGCTAATGGAGGGGGGGGGGAGTTTGATTCCAAGCCTGCGCACTGGTAGGGTCAAGAAACACCACTGGGTCTCCTTCTGGCTCATGCCAGAGGAAGGCACTTACCAAGAGGGCGGGCGAATTGCTTCTTTGTGCATCCTCCTGTGTTCCACCATGGCCATGGCTGGATCTCAGGCCATTCTCGGGTTCTCCACTTGGCTCATGCTGGAGGAAGGTGCTTACCAACAGGGCAGGGGAATTGCTTCTTTGTGCAGGCTCCTGGGTTCCGCCATGGCTGTGGCTGGACCTCGGGGCCTTTCTCTGGTTCTCCTCTTGGCTCCTTCCTGCCTGAGGGAGGTGCTTACCAACAGGGCATGTGAACTGCTTCTTTGTGCAGGCTCCTGGGTTCCACCATGACCTTGGCCAGATCTCAGGGCTTTCTCTGGTTCTCCTCTTGGCTCACACCAGAGGGAAGTGCTTACCAAGAGGGCAGACGCTCAGGCTGCTCTTTTCTTTTAATGTGTCCATTCACAGCTATAATCTTCCCTTTTAGTACTAGTTTAATTATTTCCCATAGATTTTCACTTGTGCCTCCACTGTTATTTGATTCTAGGAGCTCTTTTACTTCTCTTTCTTTTAAAGTTTTTTTTTAAATTTTTATTAGTACATCATTGCAATACATAAAGATCAGATTTCCTGTGGGGAATTGGCACATGTACATAACACATCTCGATTTTTCCCCTTCTCATCCACCCCTTTTCTTTTAAATTTTTTACCAGTATCAAATTCACTCATTTATTTATAAGTTCTAATGAAGCTGATTATAATGAATAAAAATTAGTAGCCAGACTAACAGACCATAAATATAAAAAACATGAGACAATTATGCTAAATCAAGATGCAGTTCTAGATACACTGAACGTACTGGATTATAATAACATCTCTCTCTCTCTCTCCCTTCCTCTCTCCCTCTCCCTTCTTCCCTCTTCTTTCTCCCTTTTTCCTATTATATTTTATTTTGTTATTTATTTATTTTTGGTACCAGGAATCAAACTCACAAACTTGTTTTTTCCAGGCAGTATTATATTTTATTTTTTTAGTTTATTGATATATTGGGTTTATCTTAAAAGGGAAATGAGCTATTTCAGTCTCTGTGTCTGATTTAATTAAATTTTTTAGTGTAAGTTATTTTAAAAAGTTTTTATTTAAAGAGAAAACAAAACAAAACAGAAAAAAGGGTAACATCACACAAAATTCCAAGGAAAAAAGAAAAGAACAAAAAAAAACACTAAGAAATCACTACATGATAAATTACATACTGTCATTTTGGAAATAGTTGTTTAAGTTACAAAATTAAAACATACAAAGTAGACATTCAAACAATGAGACTTTCAACAGTTCTGCTCCATGATCTAACAAAAACAGTTTTATGGTCATCCATCTTACACACTTAAACATACATGCAGTTATATCATTTAGAGCACTTTGTTTTCCTCTTTTTTACAGTAGCAATTACACATTTTGGGTTGTATTACTCCTATAGTTCTTATTACGTTTTACACTAGAGACACAATGTAATATTTATAAATGTGATTCTTATTTATTTCACTGGTGAGAATAGTCTCAAGTTGTCTCCAATTCCCTATAAAGGCCTCAAGATCATCCTTCTTCATAACTTCAGTTTTTTTGGGAAAATACCCAGGAGGGGAATAGCTGGGTTGAATGGAGCTTCCAATCTTATTCTTCTGAGAATTCTCTATACTGATTTCCATAGTGGTTGCACTATGGAGCAGTGTTCCTTTTTCCCCACAGCCTTGCAAACATTTGTTATCAGTTGATTTCTTGATGGCAATTATTCTTCCACATTTGCTAGAGAATTTTAATAATCCTGGTTTGGTGGTCATGAATTTTTTAGGTACCCCTTGTCATGCAAATATTTTATTTATCTGTCAATTTTTTTATTTTATTTTAAAGAGAATAAAACAAAGTAAACCAAAACAAAACAGAACAATGTAGAGCAGAGTACGACAATGCAAATAACACAGGATTTCAGAAAAATATGGCAGGAAATCAACAGTGGCTACCGTAATGTCTCTTGTTTTCTTCAAAATAGTTGTCCATATCTTCACACACAATAAGTTAATACACATCAACATAGTAAAAAAACAATCAAGACACAAGAATGAGAGCCTTAAGGGCTTTCAAGGCCAGACACTAGGAAATCAATAATGGCTTCCATAATGTCTCTTATATTCTTCAAAATAGCCGTCCATATCTTCATACATATTGGAATCAAATAATTGAAAACAGACTAAAACCAATCAAAACCAAGAATAAAAGCATTATTGGCTTTTGAATCAAAATGGTAGGAAATCATCAGTGGCTACCATGGTGTTTTGTTTTCTTCAGTGTAGTTGTTCATACTATCACACATACTAAAATCTATTCTTGTAAACTCTTTAGGTGAAGTTCTAGGCATATATAAGCCTATACATGTACACCTATGCTTTCTGCATTAGAGGGAAAAACAAAACAACAGATAAATAACTATATCTAAGAGCCCAAAACTATAACACTGTAGGCTTTCAAAACAAGGTGGCAGAAACATAACAATTTTTGTTGTTTTACATAGCTATCTTCATGAGTCACATTTGAATTACCAGATATAGTCATGCAAAATTGATCTAATCCTATGGATGTTATGTGTTTTGTTCCAAGAACTAATGGAAATAGTAGTACAATCATCTTAGTACCCTTAAGTGTATATATATGAATGTATAGCTCATTTTGTTTCTCTTCCTTCTTTTCTTTTCGCCTATTGTTCTTCTTTGATCAGTTTCTTACCCTTTCACAATATTTATTAAGTCTTTTGAATCTTATTTACTCTTTCAGTTTCTTACACTGGGGAGACAATATGGTACCTACACATGTGAGTTTGATTTATTTTTTTTATTTAAAAGAGAATAAAACAAAAGGGGGCAGTACAGAGTAGATCAGAAGAGGACAACATAGGCAACACAGTACTTTACATTAAGTCAACTGGACATCAACAGTATCTAACACCATATCTCTTACTCTGCTATAGTTGAGCATAGTTTCAATTACAATAATATCAAACATAACACATAGTATGAAATAGTATGAAGCCATGCATATAGTGAAAGAATTCCAGGGCTTTCTGAACTGAATAACAGAAAATGATCAATGGGTATTATAATATCTCATTTTTGGTAAAAAAGAAAAAATTTGTTTGGACTATCACACATATTCAAATTCCAATGAGACACAATGTGGTAGGTAGAACCAATGGTAATAGAACAAAAAAAAAGCATGGTAGGACTTCTAAGAAGGATAATATTAAATCAGCAATAGCTGTCATAATGTTTTCTTCAAAACAGCTGTTCATATCATCACGTATGATATAGTCAAACAAAACAGGATGACACCATTCCAACTGATGATTTAAAACTTTGAAAGACTTTGAAGCTATGAGATGGGGCCTCATGCTT